>ONZH01015017.1:0-64710 GCA_900303285.1 Rhinella marina | reverse complement strand
GCACTTGGACGGTTTTACTTTGAGTCCATGTTTTATGAGTACAGCAAATACTTCAGACAGGTGTTGTAAATGGTCTTCGTAGGATTTAGAGTATATAATAATATCATCCAGGTACAATAGCACAGTCTCAAAGTTTTTGTGACCCAAGCAATACTCCATGAGACGCTGGAAAGTGGCTGGTGCATTACACAGGCCGAATGGCATATAATTGAACTCATAAAGTCCATAGGTGTAGTAAAGCTGTCTTTTCCTGGTCTGTTGGGTGCCATGGGGACCTGCCAGTAGCCACTAGTTAAATCTAAAGTAGAGAAGAATGCTGCAGAGCCGAGGGCTGATAGGGACTCTTCTATTCTAGGCAAGGGGTATGCGTCTTTGTGTGATGTTATTTAATTTGCGATAGTCTACACAGAATCGTATTGTACTATCCTTTTTATGCACAAGCACTAAGGGTGCAGCCCAAGGGCTATGACTGTCCCGAATTACATTAGAGGCTTTCATGTCGTTCACTATCTGTTTCACTTGCTGGTACATGGCTGGTGGTATGGGCCTGTATCTATCTTTAATGGGTAGATGAGACCCAGTAGGGATGGTGTGGTGGATCACCTCTACCTTCCCAAAATCCGTAGGGTGTTTACTGAAAGCAGCCTCATGCTCTTTAACAACCTTCAGGGCGCCCTCCTTCCACTCAGCAGGAGTGTTCTGATCCCCAATGTGCAGTTGCTCCCACCAGAGACCTGCCGGACAGACATCCGCCTGGCTGGCGGACTGCATGACTGGACCGTCAAAATGGACAATATCATCGTTCCCAACATGTATTAATTTAGCAACAGTCTGGTATTTGTGCAACTGAATAGGTCGGTCACTAATGTTTAGCATGCGGATTGGCACCCTACCACGCTTCACAGTAACTAGACTGCGAGCAGCAAGCAAATATTCTTTTCCCCCATCCAGTATAGGTTCCACCAGGGCCTGGTAAGCTTTCCCATGTGGTCCTATACGTGCTTTACACCAAAGTAATGTCTCTGAGTGAGGTTGTAACCATATGGGTTTAGCATCAGTAACCCTTACATTTCCAATCTCACCCTTGTGATCACTGAAACTTTTGTGCCCCCTGAGTGCCCTCAGTGTATGCTGTAACACTCTGCGGTCCGGCAAAGGTGCTGTAACTAACTCTTGCTGGAGTATACACATCAATTCCTCCACACAGTTTTGCAAAATATTAATTCCCAATACAATTGGGGGAAAACCCTCATCATACACGTGCACAACTATTAAACCTTGCCGCTGTAATTCAGTATTACCAATTTGAACAGTGGGCTCCCAGTATCCCTGGGATGCTATAGGCTGGCCATTGCTGGCGATCACATTTATCTTACTCTGAGTAGGATGGATAAGATGGTCTAGCTCCCAATGCTGCTGATAAAATGGCAATTGCATAGTAGTTACTTGTGACCCAGTGTCCACTAAAGCAAGGCAGGACACACCATTGATTCTGACTGTAATTGTAGGACATTCACCAATGTATGCAGCAAAGTTTGGACCCAAGCAGTCTCCCCCTGAGGGTTGGTCCATGGCCCCAGGAGACACTAGTTTAACTTCGTGCATTCCCGCTCCAGATGACCAACTTCTTGACATTTACGACATATTGGTCGGCCACTGGCATCAAACTGGTCAGTGGGTAATTGACCATAATTCCTAGGATTACCATTAGAACCATATCTCGGTCTACCTCTAGGGTACCAAGTACCTCTATCAGGCTGACGGCTTTGTTTCATGCCCTGGACCTCTTTTTGTAACACCTCAACATTTTTTACAAGCTGCAACACCAACTCTTTCAGGTTAACTTCAGTATGTTCATCACATTTGTTAACATTAGACTCTACTGGTTTACTCCTTTGTTCAGATATAGTGGCACAATTATAACCTGGGTCTGAATCAGAACCCAGCACCTTTACTGCAAGCTCCTTAAAGTCAAGAAATGGCATATCAGGGTCTTGTAATGCAAGAACTCTTAACTGGGTTTTTACAGCATCTAGTCTGGCACCCTCTACAAACTGGTCTTTCAGAGTCCGGTTTGGGTTAAGTACCTCATGTGGACCCATGTGCTGGATGGCACGCAGCAATTCCTGGAGACTTAAAGCAAAAACTCGTAGGTTTTCACCTATCCTTTGTTTGCGGCTAAAAAAAATGCATTTTTAACTCGGACAATGTGCGCCTGTCAAACATGCTGGCAAGTCTGTCAAAGATGTGGTCAGCAGTACGCTTTTCAGTACTGGGCCATGACTTTACCTCTCTTAGGGCTGCTCCCTCCAATTGACCAATCAACATAGCAACTTTCTGTTCATCATTAAGGGAAATCATCTTGTAAATGGCGCTCATCTGATCCCTAAAATCTTTGAGGCCTGTAGGCTCTCCTCCATATTTCGGTAACCATGGTGCTCCAAAAAAATATGGTACCGACAAGGGTATAGTTGGAGAAGGGCTAGAAACCCCAGAACTGGCAGGCAGATCACGGTCTCCATCTACTGACATGGCAGCAAAGTATAGTAGCACTATGAGACAGTAATTCAGTTCCTCACTAGCAAATCTCTAGCTAATAATGCAGGACACAGTCTCACTAGCACAGTCACTTGCTTGTGGCGAACCCTTAGTGGCGAACACTTACAGTACAGATGCTTCTATGTTGCTGGTTCACCTCAGATACGGGATGGGGCATTTCTGTAGTTGCCACTGGCTGTCTTGATCAACGGGAGCTGGATCCACTATGACTGTTGGTGCTGGACTGGATCCTGTTCGTGACGCCAAATTTCAGTGTCCGGGTTTGGGGTCCCCTGGACACCGTCGAGGTGTCACCACGTGTTACTGCTCTCCGGAAGGGTTGTTAAGGCGTGGTGCACCCCAATGGGAAATAAGTCCAGAGAGTCAGAGTCTGCAGTAAACCAGGGTGCTTCTTTACTGGAATTCAGGTGCAAAACAATACAGGCGAGGCATAGGACTGGCTTCTCCAATCTCCTCCCTGGCAGAAGAAGGGTTTGGTGCTGAGGAAAGGCCTGTGCTAGCTGTCCCTCTTTCTCTTCAGAAGGCTGGTAACCTGGTCCAAGGCTGATGATCCAGGGTCTGTGGCAGCGTATCCCCGTCCATGTCTTCTTCTCGTCCCTCAGTAGTCCGTCAGATTCTCCTCTTCAAGCACTGGTCCCTAACTGCAACAACACTAAGGGCTCTGACTGCTGTCCTTATATACTGTGTCTGCTAGACTAGAACCTTCTAGTGGGAGGGGTGGAGTGGAGAAGCTCAGCACAAACAGATACAATGTTGCAGTTAATGGTAATGACTCAGCAGGTGTTTCTGACACAAACAAGTTTTCAGACATAACAACAGCTAAAACCAGACAGTTAAAAGGTTAGGCTGTCTGATTTTTGGTGGTAAACAAGTCTGGGTTTTTCCCTCCAAAACATAGTGGTAAACAAGTCTGTTTTTCTCTTATGGTAGCAGTGGAAAATTACCAGCTCCATAATCCAAGCTCTAACAGTCTCTCAATATTCATTTAACCCTTTCCACAGAACCATTTAAGTACAGTGATAATGAACAGAGTATATATCAAACATATACAAAATGCAGTTACACAGTAATAAAATGTGCACGTTAACCCTTGTAGGTCAAATAAAGTAAGAAGTTTTTAACTTTGCATAGGGGAAATATACAAATGTCCAATTTCTAAGTGCTCCCGGGCACTGCAGGAGATGTGGACGTTGAGGGCTTGGGCATGTGGGTGGGTGGAACTGTATTTCCTCTTGCGCTCCAGCGTCTGCTGTAAGACAGCTGAACGCTGCGCTGGGACACCTTGGTGGACACTGGAGGATCGTGGAGGCGAAGATGTGGTTTTCCGGCGGGAGGTGCTCGTGCCGGGCTACTGGGCAGGGGGTTGACTAGCAGAGGCAGCGAGTGACACAGGGGAAGGAGCAGTGGTGTGACCTGCAGGAGGTGGTGAACGGCCTTGGTTCCATTGAGTGGGGTGTTTAGCACTCATATGCCTGCGCATGCTGGTGGTGGTTAGGCTAGTAGTGGTGGCACCCCTGCTGATCCTGGTGTGGCACAGGTTGCACACCACAGTCCGTCGGTCATCCTCACTTTCTTTAAAGAACCTCCAGACTTGCGAACATCTAGGCCTCGCCACGGGAGCTTCACTACGTGAAACAGTTGCTGCTGATGCACCAGCTCTGGCCCTGCTTCTCCCTCTGGCCACACCACTGCCTCTTCCAACCTGTTCTGGTGCAGCACTCGCCTCCGCCTCAGAAGCACTGTCTTTACTCGGCTTATCAACCCAGCTTGGGTCAGTCACCTCGTCATCCTCCGATTCCTCAGTCTGTTCCCCCCTTGGACTTCCTGCCCTGACAACAACTTCACCACTGTCTGACAACCGTGTCTGTTCATCGTCCGACACCTCTTTACAAACTTCTTCCACTAAGTCAACATTGTCATCATCATCATCATCATCACCCACAGACTGCGACAGTTGGAAAACTTGGGCATCGGGAACGAGGTCAGCAGCAACCTGAGAAGTGGTTTGTGACTCTGGGAAGGGTCCAGAAAACAGTTCCTGAGAGTATGCCAGATCGCATTCCAAATTTTCCTGGGAGGGGGCAGACTGGGGGGAAGGAGGTTGAGGTGGAGGAGCCAGAGGAGTGCTCCCTTGGGTAACGTGGGTGGACTGCGTGGAAGACTGACTGGTGGACAAATTACTTAAAGCATTGTCCGCAATCCACGACATCAGCTGTTCGCACTGTTGTGGTTTCAACAGTCCTCTACCACGTGTCCCTGTAAGTTGAGACATGAAGCTAGGGAGTGTAGCTCTACGGCGTTCCCCTGCTCCCTCATCAGCAGGTACTGTCTCACCCTGCCCAGGACCATGGCCTCTGCCCCCTGCAGTAATTGAATGCCCACGCCCTCGTCCTCGACCCTTAGCCCTGGGGTTCAACATTTTCTGTATATAAGTGTATTATATAAAAAAAATAAAATAAATGGGCATGCTGTACTGAAACCCACAAACTTGTTCAGTCTGCACAAGTAAATATACAGGTGGATAAGTTAGATCAAAATTACGTATGTTATTACGTACCATGCAGTATGGAGCAATTACACGGAAACTATTAGATTAGGCAGACTTGTTCTGCTTAGTTGCAACCCAGACAAATGTCGCACAGAGATTTTTGGAATCTAGCTGTATAAGTGAGAGCAAAAGACCTTTTTTAATTAAGTGACGTACAGAATGTGTCACCTGGACAGAAAATACGGATTGTGTTGAGTGGACAGCTGAACTGTGACACACAGAATGGTTCCACGCAGCTGTGTGAAATGGATTTGTATCACTGAGATAAAACAACAAAAAAACTATTTTTTTATATATATATATATATTTTTTATATATATATTTTTTTATATTTTGTTTTTTTTTGGAACGTGACGTGCAGAAACTATCAGACAGCAAACTCAGCCCCTGCTGACGGTGGCTATTTTGACTGCAACCCAGACAAATGTCGCACAGAGATTTTTGGAATCTAGCTGTATCAGTGAAAATACGGATTGTAGTGAGTGGACAGCTGAACTGTGACACACAGAATGGTTCCACACTGCTGTATGAAATGGATTTGTATCACTGAGATATAACAATAAAAAAAAGGGTTATATATGGCGATAGCTGCACTACTAGTGCCAGCCAGCCCAGCCAGGAGACCAAAAAAAAATTTCTTGTAGCCCTTAGAAGGGCTGTTGGGTTCTTGTGAGATCACTCCTGCCTAACAAAGAACTAAATGCAGGCCCTAACACTCTCCCTGAAACGCAGCAGCTCTATCCCTAACGACATCCAGACAGCATCTGAGCCGAGCACCGTGCCCAGTCACTAGTATATTCCAGGGTCACCTGATCAGGCCAGCCAACCCCTGCTATCAACATGTAAGGGCCCCACGTGATGCTGGGTGTACCGCAGAGTCTCCTGGCTTGTGATTGGCTGAGTTTATAGGCGCCAAAAATGCACAATGCGGAAGTTGCCATTTCCTCGAGCATGGCGAGATACTCATCCGAGCAGCGAGCACTTACGAGTACCCTAATACTCGAACGAGCACCAAGCTCGGACGAGCATGCTCGCTCATCTCTATTTAATTATCATTGTGTCGTGTGAGGTTTAGCTTACAAGTTAGATGATACTTTGTCGTATTTCTGGAGAGAGATGTAGCTTGAAGGTAGATGGATGGGATGTAGGGGTGACGCTTTCTGGGCGCATTTTGGAGTCTCAGAAGAGAGGTGTGTTCATTAGTCTTGTACTTCATGGACCTGTGGAAATTGAGAAAAAAAGGAACAAACATAGAAAATAGAACAGAACACGAACAGTCCACTTCAGTGGAGAAAGAGCAACAGAGAGAGATCATTATAATCTTGTTAAGGTGGGGGTAAAGTTCAACGAATTTCCAGCCTCGTTTGATGAAGCTTGAAGTATATGCTAGACTGGAGTATTTGGGGTTAAGTCCCGTTTGAGACAAGGGACCATTCTTCAGGAAGTGTAGAAAGTTCATTTTGTTTTCTCTGATGAAGAATTTCAGACGTATCAATCTGACATTTTTCTAGTAGCTTTAAACCTTGATCCACCGAGTGAATAATATTCAGGGAGTCTTCCTTGATTATAAGAACTTTGGTCGGGAAACCCCATTTATAAGGTATTTTGCTCTCTCTCTCAGGCAGTTTGTAATTGGTTGGAGTTTTTTTCCTTTCCAAAATTGTAGCTTGGGAAAAGTCTGTGAACAATGATATTTTATCAAACCGATCCGGGAGAGTATTTGACTTTCTTGCCGCTATCATGACAGCTTCTTTGATGTGGTAAAAATGAATACGTGCAAGCACGTCTCTTGGCTTATTTTCTGGGATGGTTTTCGGTTTAGGGATTCTGTGAGCCCTGTCAATGGTGAGATCAAGGGGAATGGCTCCTTGAAGTAATTTCTGCATCAGATTTTGTATGTATTTAGTGAGATCTTCTTACGATATATTTTCAGCAATACCTCTGAATTTTATGTTGTTTCTTCTGGAACGGTCTTCCAGGTCTGCCATTTTTGTTTTGATGGCGGTTATATCATCTTCTAGGGAGTTATGAGGGTCAACCAGTGTGTTGTGAGCTCCTGCAAAGTCCGCCATTTTATTTTCTATATGGCTAACTCTGTCTCCCAGTTCTTCTACATTAGAGGTTATAGAGTTACACATTTTTGAAATATCAGACTTAATAGAAGAATGTAGAGCTAGTAACATATCTTTCTTGAGATTTACTGTGATAACTTCATTAGTCGCAGGGATGTGTTAAAAAACACTTACTGTTTGCGGAGATAGAGTTTTCTGTATTTCTGTTTCTATTTGGTCTGCGTATTCAATATCTTTTCTTGATTTCTGTTTTGCAGGGCTGTGTACGCTGGACGAGTCAGAAAGGTTGCCTTCATCTGCATCTTCTTAAACAGATATAGGTAAGTTTTTCCTTATTATAGTAGAAGCTGCTGTTTTTGTAGTTTTTGGGGTTTTTGTATTAGATGATCTTTTTGCTGTACTGTTCACCTGTTTTTTGTCTCTTTTTTCAGGTGCCATGTGAGGAGAGGAAGCAGCGCTGCTCTCTGCACTGCCGCTGCGCTGCTGCTCCCGCCCGCCGCCGCCATCTTGCCTGGACCTTGGCTCTTCAAGAAGGAAGTCCTCCAGGCTCCCTGCTTCTCCTAGCCTTCAGCATGGTATCTTCTCTCTTAAAGGTGTCCTGGTGCGTTTTAGCTAGAGAGGAGCTGCTGTGAATCGCTGTACATGTCGCTGGAACGAGGGCTGGTAAGGGAGCTCCGTTTCACGCGGCCATACCGCTCGTCGTCAGGCCCCGCCCCCAAAACTCACAAGTTCAATGGATGCAAGAATTGTGAAGGTGATATCAAAGAAGGGTTCCTATGTTAACATGTAACTTGGCCTGTTAGGATGTTTTGGATTTAAATAGCTTTTTATTTCAGTGAATGTGACCTCCTAACGTTAATAATTCCACAAAGGAGCATTTTCAGTTCTTAAAAACATATAAAATGTTTAGAAACTCTACTGTGCATAATAATTTGGAGTTTTTTTTTATTTTTGAAGAATATACTGTTATCATTGGGAGGTTTGTTCAATAAAATTCGATGTATACTTTAACGGGTGATGACTTTTTTATTATACTGACTGTCATTTGCACCGACCATTTTAGGAAAATCACAGATAAGATAAGTTTAAAAGCCCCGCCCCCAATCGCCAGTGTCTTCCTGTCCCTACAGGGATAAGGGAGTGAGCTTCCGTCGTGGGGGACGAAGAAAGAAGAATCTAAGGATTTGGGCTAGGAACTGGTCGGGAGATGCCCGGTCCCCCCTCTACAGTTCCGCGCTTTAGCCCGGCTGCGGGGTTTCTCTAGCAGACCCTCATCCTGCCTGTACCTGGAAGCCGCGGTAGATGAGGTACTGGGTCCGCT
Source organism: Rhinella marina (assembly GCA_900303285.1). Taxonomy (NCBI): domain Eukaryota; kingdom Metazoa; phylum Chordata; class Amphibia; order Anura; family Bufonidae; genus Rhinella; species Rhinella marina. The sequence continues at coordinate 56,210 of ONZH01015017.1, read as the reverse complement.
TCCCCTCCGGGGGCTCTCGGTCCAGTAGACGCTTCCTCTTCCTCCTTCTCCCGAGCGGAGCATGCGGGTGCGTCTGACGTCACTTCCGGCATGCACAGGAAGTGACCCGATCCAAACTGGGCAGGAGACCTCGCATCCAAGAACAAGTTATGTTCTATCCCCTTTTCCAGATCTTATGTATTCGGGCCTGTTCTAGACACCATACTTGAAAAAGCGGCTGACAAGAAAAAAGGATTCCCTGATGAAAAACCTAGGAAGACTCAGTCCTTTCGGAGGCAACCTAGACAGACACAAATTTTTTCTGGACGCAGAAAAGGCAAGACCGGCAGGTGGAGCTATCCCAAAGGAGGAAGAGGCAGGAGATTCCTTCTTAATCCAGGCTCCTCCACTTCTACTGGAAAACAATGACGCAGGCCAGTCAGAGGAAGGCTGAGATTCTTCTATCAGAATTGGTCTCAGATCACTCAAAACCCTTGGATAATACAAACCTTACAAGATAGAATTCAGAACCCTTCCTCCTCAAAGATATTGTATAAGGAATCCCCAGACAGAAACATTAAAATACCAGATGGTACAGGATATTCAAAAATTATGCAGTATGAGAGCCATAATTCTAGTCCCGAAAGATCAGAGGTTCAAGAGGCATTAGGAACCGGTCGAGTTACCCTCAGTCCCAGACCTTCTATCCCAGGGTCCTCTGTTTCATCCAGATGTAAAGAAACTAAAACTAAAAGTGTGGATCCTGAAAGGCAGATGTTGAGAAGCCGTGGGTTATCTGATTCCGTAATATCAACCCTTCAAAAAAGCCGTAAGCCAGTAACATCTGCCATTTACAATAAAATCTGGAATAGGTTTAATTATTGGCTTCTTCCCATCCTGGCTGCACTTCCCCATCTATAGTAAAAAATGTTAGTTTTTTACAAGAGGGGTTTGAGATAGGCCTAAGACCTAGCACACTGAAAGTGCAGATTTCAGCCTTATCCTCTTTTTTCGATTATCCCTTAGCAGAGGGCAGTAAGCAGAGAGAGGCCAACACTCAGACAGACTGTCCCTCCATGGGATCTTTCGTTAGTACTACTGGTAAATGCCCTTTGTGAAGCTCCCTTTGAACTGCTTGATTCAATTTCATTAAAACATTTATCTTGGAAAACCGCTTTCCTAGTAACAGTTACTTCAGCACGTAGTATAGGGGAAATCCAAGCCCTTTCTATAAGGGAACCATACATGAGAATCTTAGACGACAGGTTGATCTTAAAATTAGATCCAGCTTTTCTCCCCCAAAGTAACATCATCTTTTCATAGGGAGCAAGAAATAATTCTTCCCTCCTTTTGTGCCTCTCCTAGGAATCCCCTTGAGTTACGCTATCATTGTCTGGATGTTAGAAGATCCGTACTTAAGTACTTACAGGAGACTGATTCAGAAGGGAAAGACTCTAATCTATTTGTCCAGTTCGCAGGACCCAATAGGGGGAAAAAATCCTCCAAAATGACTAACTAGGTGGATAAAACAGGCTATTCAGGAGGCCTATCAGCTCCAGAACACTCCCTGCCCGGTTTCTATCAAGGCACATTCCACCCGAGCAGTATCCACCTTCTGGGCTGAAAGAGCATGTTCTACGGTGGATCAGATCTGCGAGGCCGCGACTTGGTCCAGTTTCTGTACCTTTTGTAAACACTACATAGTAACATAGCAACATAGTTCATAAGGCCAAAAAAAGACATCTGTCCATCCAGTTCGGCCTGTTATTCTGCAAGTTGATCCAGAGGAAGGCAAAAACCCCCTGTGAGGTAGAAGTCAATTTTCCTCACTTTAGGGGAAAAAATTCCTTCATCAACAACCCATCTCTAGTAACTATAACCTGTAATATTATTACCCTCCAGAAATACATCCAGACCCCTTTTAAACTCTTTTAGTGAACTTACCATCACCACCTCCTCAGGCAGAGAGTTCCATAGTCTTACTGCTCTTACCGTAAAGAATCCTCTTCTATGTTTGTGGACAAACCCTCTTTCCTCCAGGTGCAGGGGATGTCCCCTCATCACAGTCACAGTCCTTGGGATAAAAAGATCATGGGAGTGATCTCTGTACTGACCCCTGATATATTTATACATTGTTATTAGATCTCCCCTCAGTTGTCTTTTTTCTAAAGTGAATAACCCTAATTTTGATAATCTTTCTGGGTACTGTAGTCCACCCATTCCAATTATGACTTTAGTTGCCCTCCTCTGAATCCTCTCCAGCTCTGCTATGTCTGCCTTGTTCACAGGAGCCCAGAACTGTACACAATACTCCATGTGTGGTCTGACTAGTGATTTGTAGAGTGGCAGGACTATGTTCTCTTTACGGGCATCTATGCCTCTTTTGATGCAACCCATTATCTTATTGGCCTTGGCAGCAGCTGTCTGACACTGGTTTCTACAGCTTAGTTTGTTGTTCACTAAGATTCCTAGGTCCTTTTCCAAGTCAGTGCTACCCAGTATTTTACCATTTAGTATGTACTGGTGACTTGCATTATTCCTTCCTATGTGCATAACCTTACATTTGTCAGTGTTAAACCTCATCTGCCACTTCTCTGCCCAAGCCTCCAATGTTAGGCCACTGAGGCACAAATAAAATAAATAAGTGACTCTGCCACTTGGCAGAGTCACTGGGGGTCACTGGACCCAAACTCTGGGCAGTCTGACAATAACGATCGCTCCCGAAGGGCGAAATAATATAGGAGGCAAGATAACAAATAGTAAAGTAAACGCTTACACAAACACAAACTGCACAACAGCACTTGAGACTGGAGCCAGAGCTTTGGCTTCACAGACCTCCAGACGAGCGACGCCCACCGTGTACCTGTGCTCCAGGAGGGAGCTATGGCACGGCCACAAGCGTGGCCTTCAAATACTCAGAGTAATTCACACTACACGAGAAGACTGAGAAAGTGAAGCAGTACGGGAACCCATGCACCAGTGCCAAAAGCACTCAAACATCCAAGACACAATACAGCGTCAGTAGCAAGGGGACCGGACCGTATAGCAGTCGCACATGAACAACAAGGCACCGGCCCTACCCAGCAGAAGCTCAGGGTTTAAATAGCAGTGAGCTAATTGGCAGGGCGTGGTGCCTGACATACTTCCTGTGAACGTCTGGCGGAAGTGACATCACCAGGAGTCTCAAGGACCTGGCGCATGGCCACTTCCTGTGAATGTCTGGTGGAAGTGACATCACCAGGGGTCTCAAGGACCTGGCGCATGACCACTTCCTGTGCCAGACCTTGTTCCCTGTAGTAAGACTGTGGGCGCAAGGATACCACACTGAGATTCGCCCATACCCCTTCACCAACACCTGCAGCCCGGGAGGGCAAGCGACCGCGTGCACGACGTCGATGCACGCGCCTTACATCCAATCTATCTAGGTCCATCTGTAGCAGTGTACTGTCCACTTCTGTGTTAATTACTTTACACAGTTTAGTGTCATCTGAAAAAATTGATATTTTACTGTGCAAGCCTTCTACAAGATCATTAATAAATATATTGAAGAGAATAGGGCTCAATACTGACCCCTGTGGTACCCCACTAGTGACAGTGACCCAATCTGAGTATGTGCCGTTAATAACCACCCTCTGTTTTCTATCACTGAGCCAGTTACTTACCCACATACAGATATTTTCTCCCAGGCCAAGCATTCTCATTTTATATACTAACCTTTTATGTGGTACCGTGTCAAATGCTTTGGAGAAGTCCAGATATACGACATCCATTGATTCTCCGCGGTCAAGTCTAGAACTTACCTCCTCATAGAAACTGATTAAATTAGTTTGACATGACCGATCCCTCATGAAGCCATGCTGATATGGAGTTATTTGCTTATTTTCATTGAGGAACTCCAAGATAGCATCTCTTAGAAAACCTTCAAACAGTTTACCCACGACAGATGTTAAACTTACCGGCCTATAGTTCCCAGGCTCTGTTTTTGGACCCTTTTTGAATATTGGCACCAGCACTACAGGTTGGATCTTCCGACTATTAACAAACTGAACTTTGGTCGGAAGGTTCTCTAAGCTGTGGTCCCTCCCTAGAGATTAATTTGTTATATCTCCCATGTGCTATCATGGGGGACGTCCTGGAAATCCGGAATTAGTCTTACCGGTAATTGTTTTTCCAGGAGTCCAACATGACAGCACTCCTAATTCCCTCCCTGTTTTTTTGTATTATTATGATTTACAGTGTGAGGTTAACATTGTATTATGTAACCAGAGGTTATTGTTATATGCTTATCCGGTGTAGTAATTTAGAAAACACTGGAGATTGGGGGGCGGGGGGGGGGCTTTTAAACTTATCTCACTTCCTGTCCCTACAGAGATGGGATAGGGATGGACATCCTCCCATGTGCTGTCATGTTGGACTCCTAGAAAAACAATTACCGGTAAGACTAATTCCGGATTTCTTCATCAATATCACTGCAACACCCCGCACCCTCACTAATCAGCTGTAATAATTGTACTTTTTATTGGGGGGGCCCAATTCTGAGTTTTGCTATGGGGCCCCATGATTTCTATGTACGCCCCTGCCCTTAAGATGTATCAAATTTATCAACCATCATGCAACATTTGATAAATTTGCTAAAATTTGCCTGCATTGCAGATAACAGATGAACAGATATTCGAGATGTGTAGGTGAATTTATATGGTGCAGCTTCTCTGCATATGATTATGATGACATGAGCAGGCCTGTGTACAAAAAGTTCTGCCCAAACAAGAACAGTAGGGTGAGTGTTTTCACGTGTGGATGAATACCTATCCTTTGACCTGATAATCATCTGACTTTTATGTGCAGCCCTTTATTGGACTCAAGTGGTATATTTGAGGGACCCACAGTTTTGTAGGTTTTTCAATTTCATAAATGCTCTACTTGTTAAATTGTACAAAATTAATGTAAATGTCATAAACTGAATTTTGTCAGATATGCTATGTCAGGCTTTAGCAGAGCAGAGCTAACACAGGCAGGAGCAGTGATGTGTGCTTTTGCCTGTACATCACTCATTACGGCCCCACAGTGGAATCTGGACACCAGTATACGACTATGTCATCAGTGTACAAGTGTAAAGATTCTAAATCACTATAGACACCAGAACTTCAGGTGCTTATTTTGTAGGTAAAACAGAAAAATATATTATATTACAAAAATCCATTAAGATATTTACAATAGTTTTTCATAAAATTGTTTTACAGGTTTATGTACACGTTAAAAAGCATCTGTCAGCATGATCAATCCTCATAAACCAGGCATACTGTATAGTAGGGTTGATCATGCTGAGTAAAATGATACACTTCTTATGTCTTTAGGTGCAATAGTTGCTGAGATATAATACTTTTTATATTTATGCAAATACCTTCTTTCTTGTGCCGCCTTTAGCTATTGGTGTACCTCTTCTGCTACACCCCTTTGTGCTCTTTGTACTCCCACCTATCCTTTGATTCACAGGGCCAGACATTTTATCTAGCCCCGTTTTCTGTCGCTTGCACTGTGGCTCATTTAGTGCTTTGTGGCCGAGCGTTGTTATGGTGTAAAAACAGTCATTGGTGTCTGAGTGTAAAGGGTTTCTGTCATCAAGAACATGGCTATTAAAATGGCTGACTTTAGACGTGCTAATAGCTAAAAGTTTTTGTTTCTTCTTTCTATGTATCTTAGTTTTTGTGAAAAATGAACTTTTATTGTATGCAAATGAGCCTCTAGGAGCAATGGGGATGTGGCCACTACTCCTAGAGGCCTAGTTCTCCTTCCTCTGGCCGCACCCTCATCATGTTGATTACCAGGGCAGGCAGTGTTCACATCATCCTGCCTGGCCTCTGGAGAAGGGAGAGAGCGCTATAAGGTGAGGCAAAAGAAGGATATCATTTTATTTAGCATGATCAACTCTCATGGTCTGTGAGGGTGGATCATGTTAACAGATGCCTTTTAACCCCTTCCCGCCCAGCGCCGTACATGACTTACCGCCCAGCTCCGTACATGTACGGCGCGCTGATTGGGCGGGTGCAGGAGCTGCACCCGCCCGATCAGCGGCGGGGGTCCGGCAGTGCCCAGGTGCCGGACCCCTGGGGAATGCGCCAGCATCGGTGAAAACACAGATGCCGGCGCATTAACCCTTCATGTGCCGCTGTCAGCGCTGACCGCGGCACATGAGGTGTGCGCATGTTCAGGATGGCGAGCGGGGGGGCCATCGGGTCCCTGCGCTGCTGTGACGGGGACCCGATGGCTTGGATGGCAGCCCGATGCCTTCCTTAGGCATCGTGGCTGCCATCCCTGCGAGCCTGTGCGATCCAGCCCCCTGGATCGCACAGGAAGCAGGCTGTAAGTGTATTACTGTGAGTAATACACTTACAGCCAATGCATTACAATACAACAGTATTGTAATGCATTGTGCAGGGGATCAGACCCCCAAAAGTTGAAAAAAATGTTGAAAAAAAAGTTAAAAAATAAAGTAAAAAAAATAATAATAATAAAAGTTTCAAGTAAAAAAAAAGAACACCATTTTCCCCCCAATAAAGTAAAAAAAAATTGTTAAAAAAAGAAAAAAAAAGAAAAATTAGGCATATTAGGTATCGCCGCGTCCGTATCGACTGGCTCTATAAAAATATCACATAATCCATCCCACCAGGTGAATACAGTAAAAAATAAAAAATAAAAACAGTGCCAAAACAGCCATTTTTTGGTCACCTTCCCCCACAGAAAGTGTAATACTACGCGATCAAAAAGGCGTATTTACCCCAAAATGGTACTAATAAAATCGTCATCTCGTCCTGCAAAAAAATGATACCCTACCTAAGACAATCGCCCAAAAAATAAAAAAAATATGGCTCTTAGAAAATGGCAACACAAAAAAAAAGATTTTATTCTGTTCAAAAGTATATTGTATAAAACTTTCCAAAAATAAAAATGTTAGACATATTGGGTATCGCCACGTCCGTAACAACCTGCTCTATAAAAATATCACATGATTTGCCCTCTCTGGTGAATGCTGTAAAAAAAATTTTTTTAAAAACCATGCCAAAACAGCTATTTTTTTCACCTTGACTCACAAAAAGTGTATATACCAAGTGATCAAAAAGTCTTATGTACCCCAAAATGGTACCAATGAAAACATCAGCTCATCCCGCAAAAAATGAGCCCCCACATAAGACAATAACTCAAAAAAATAATCAGTGGCTCCCGCAAACCATTTCATCAAAATCTGTGTTATAAAATCCATATGGTGCTCCTTCTGCTTTGAGGCCTGCCATGTGCCCCCACATCAGTTTACCACCACATATGGGGTGTTGCCGTATTCAGGAGAAAATGGGTAACAAATTATGGGGTGCTTTTCTCCTGTTACCCCTTATGAAAATACAAAAAATTTGGGGCTAAAGCAACATGTTATTGGAAGAAATGAAATTTTTCATTTTCACAGCCAAGTGTTTCCAAATTCCGTAAAACACTTAGGGGGTCAAAGTGGTCAGTACCCCCCTAATATATTCGTTGAAGGGTGTAGTTTCCAAAATGGGGTCACTTTTTGAGGGTTTCCACTGTAGGGGTACGTCAGGGTCTCTCAATTACAAAATGGTGCCTAAAAACTATTCTAGCAAAATCTGCCTCCAAAATCCATATGGCGCTCCTTTCCTTCTGACCACTGCCACAAACCCATAGAAACGTTTACCACCACATATGGGGTATTTCTGTAAACTGCAGAATCAGAGCAATGTATATTGAGGTTTAGTTTGCTGTTAACCCTTACTGTGTTGCAAGAAAAAAATTATTAACATGAATAATCCACCAAAAAAGTGAAATTTTGAAATTTCACTTCCATTTTTCTTTAATTCTTGTGGAACACCTCAAGGGTTAACAACGTTTGTAATAGCAGTTTTTTTTTATAATTTGAGAGGTGTAGTTTCTAAAATGGGTTCATTTATGGGTGGGTTTCATTATGTAAGCCCCTCAAAATCATTTTATATCTGAATTGGTGCTTAAAAAAATGGTTTTGGAAAATTTGGTGAAAATTTGAAAAATGGCTTCTAAACTTCTAAGCCCTCTAACGTCCTAAAAAAGTAAAATGACATTTATAAAATGATGCCAACATAAAGTAGACATATGGGGAATGTAAAATAATAATTTTTGGAGGTATTACTATGTATTTTGAAAGTAGAGAAATTGAAATTTGGAAATTTTTCCAAATTTTTGGTAAATTTGGTATTTTTTTTATAAATAAAAATGAAATATTTTGCCAAAAATTTACTACTGTCGTGAAGCACAATATGTGACGAGAAAAAAATCTCAGAATGGCCTGGATAAGTAAAAGCGTTCCAAAGTTATTACCACATAAAGTGACACATGTCCTGGGCGGAAAGGTGAAAACAGGCCCAGGGTTGAAGGGATTAAATACATGCATTATTACTATACAACAACAACGTTGTGAGCTTACAGTTGCCACAACACCGCCTCACAACATCTTTAAATGTGTAACCTGGACAAAATGCCTTTGAGTGTGTTATAGAGGCATATCTAGCAGTTAACGATCTCTCACCAAAAGGCATAGTACTCTTAAGTAGTCTCTGAGAGCCTTTTTATAGGGCTGTAGTGGAAGCACTTTTAAGCAGGGTTGTGGCAAGACCCATAGTCTAATCAGACCACAGACCAAAAGTAGATTTACTTTTTACGTTTTGCAGCAACCTGACGTTGATATATACAGTGGAGGAAATAAGTATTTGATCCCCCACTGACTTTAAAAGTTTTAATACTAAAAAATAAATGAAACGTCTCATAATTTTATGCCAGCTTTATTTTAACAGTGCCACATAGAATATCAAAAGAAAAACTGAGAAAATTACATGAAATGAGAAATAAAAAATAATTAGCATTTCTTTGAGGGAAATATGTATTTGATCCCCTAGTAAAACCATGACTAATGTTGGCTCCCACAGACCACTGACACCCCCTAATCACAGTGAAGTCGTTACCTGGATGAGAGACACCTGTCCCAAATTGTCACCTGTATAAAAGGCCACCTGCCAAAAGTCTCAGTGACACTCCAGCATCTCCACCATGGGCAAGACTAAAGAGCTGTCTAAAGATGTCAGGGACAAAATTGTTGACCTACACAAGGCTGGAATGGGCTACAAAGCCATAAGTAAGAAGCTGGATGAGAAGGTGACAACTGTTGGTGCAATTATTCGAAAGTGGAAGAAGTACAACATTACTGTCAATCGACCCAGGCCTGGAGCTCCATGCAAGATATCACCTCGTGGAGTCTCATTGATCATGAGAAAGGCTAAAAATCAGCCAAGAACTACACGGGAGGAGCTGAGTAATGATCTCAAGGCAGCTGGGACCACAGTCTCCAAAAAAACCATTGGTAATACACTGAGACATAATGGTTTAAAATCCTGCAGTGCACGCAAGGTTCCTGCTCAAGAAGGCTCACGTCCAGGCCCGCCTCAAGTTTGCCAATGAACATATTAATGACTCCGAGAGAGACTGGGAGAAGGTGCTGTGGTCAGATGAGACCAAAATTGAGCTCTTTGGCCTCAACTCAACTCGACGTGTTTGGAGGAAGAAAAATACAGAATATGACCCTAAGAATACCATCCCCACCGTCAAGCATGGTGGTGGAAGTATTATGTTTTGGGGGTGTTTTTCTTCTAAGGGCACAGGCCAACATCACCGCATTGACGGGAAGATGAACGGGGCCATGTATCGCAAAATCCTGGGTGACAGCCTCCTTGCCTCCGCCAGGGCACTGAAAATGTGTTGTGTATGGGTCTTTCAGCACGACAACGACCCAAAACATACAGCCAAGGAAACAAAGGAGTGGCTCCATAAGAAGCATATCAAGGTCATGGAATGGCCTAGCCAGTCTCCTGACCTCAATCCCATCGAAAATCTATGGACAGAGCCAGAGGCGTAGCTAGAGGTTCAGCACCGGGGGGGCGAAACATACTTGAGTGGGCCCCCCACTTAGTGGCTTCCCAAACGCACGTTTCCAACTTCATAGGCACATACTACTAGTTGTGGTTATAATATTGTATTAGAAAGATGACTGTATAAACTGCTAGATCATCTATGCTGTTAAGTACAGTACAATAGACTTTCTAAATACCCTAGTCTAAATACTCTACCATATAATGCAGTAAAATATAGGAGTAATAGGAGTAAAAAACAAGGGGACTCCTGTGTTAAAGGAAACCTGTCCCCAGTTTTTACATCACTAAACAGTCCCCTGCCCCCATCAGACCTCAGATCAGCGTATTGTGCCCCATCAGACCTCAGATCAGCGTACTGTGCCCCCATCAGACCTCAGATCAGCGTATTGTGCCTCATCAGACCTCAGATCAGCAGAATGTGCCCCCATCAGACCTCAGATCAGCGTATTGTACCCCCATCAGACCTCAGATCAGCAGAATGTGCCCCCATTAGTCCTCACATCAGCCTACTGTGCCCCCATCAGACCCCAGATCAGCGTATTGTGCCCCCATCAGACCTCAGATCAGCAGAATGTGCCCCCATCAGACCTCACATCAGCCTACTGTGCCCCCATCAGACCTCAGATCAGCGTATTGTGCCCCATCAGACCTCAGATCAGCGTATTGTGCCCCATCAGACCTCAGATCAGCGTATTGTACCCCCATCAGACCTCAGATAAGCAGAATGTGCCCCCATTAGTCCTCACATCAGCCTACTGTGCCCCCATCAGACCTCAGATCAGCGTATTGTGCCCCCATCAGACCTCAGATCAGCAGAATGTGCCCCCATCAGACCTCACATCAGCCTACTGTGCCCCCATCAGACCTCAGATCAGCAGAATGTGCCCCCATCAGACCTCAGATCAGCAGAATATGCCCCTATCAGACCTCAGATCAGCGTATTGTGCCCCATCAGACCTCAGATCAGCATAATGTGCCCCCATCAGACCTCAGATCAGCGTATTGTGCCCCATCAGACCTCAGATCAGCGTATTGTGCCCCATCAGACCTCAGATCAGCGTATTGTACCCCCATCAGACCTCAGATCAGCAGAATGTGCCCCCATTAGTCCTCACATCAGCGTACTGTGCCCCCATCAGACCTCAGATCAGCGTATTGTGCCCCATCAGACCTCAGATCAGCATATTGTGCCCCCATCAGACCTCAGATCAGCGTATTGTGCCCCCATCAGACCTCAGATCAGCGTATTGTGCCCCCATTAGACCTCAGATCAGCGTATTGTGCCCCATCAGACCTCAGATCAGTGTATGGTGCCCCCATCAGACCTCAGATCAGCGTATTGTGCCCCCATCAGACCTCAGATCAGCCTACTGTGCCCCATCAGACCTCAGATCAGCGTATTGTGCCCCATCAGACCTCAGATCAGCGTATTGTGCCCCATCAGACCTCAGATCAGCAGAATGTGCCCCCATCAGACTTCAGATCAGCGTATTGTGCCCCATCAGACCTCAGATCAGCATATTGTGCCCCCATCAGACCTCAGATTAGCCTACTGTGCCCCATCAGACATCAGATCAGCGTATTGTGCCCCATCAGACCTCAGATCAGCATATTGTGCCCCCATCAGACCTCAGATCAGCCTACTGTGCCCCATCAGACATCAGATCAGCGTATTGTGCCCCATCAGACCTCAGATCAGCGTATTGTACCCCCATCAGACCTCAGATCAGCAGAATGTGCCCCCATTAGTCCTCACATCAGCCTACTGTGCCCCCATCAGACCTCAGATCAGCGTATTGTGCTCCCATCAGACCTCAGATCAGCGTATTGTGCCCCCATCAGACCTCAGATCAGCGTATTGTGCCCCATCAGACCTCAGATCAGCGTATTGTGCCCCATCAGACCTCAGATCAGTGTATTGTGCCCCCATCAGACCTCAGATCAGCGTATTGTGCCCCCATCAGACCTCACATCAGCGTATTGTGCCCCCATCAGATCTCACATCAGCCTACTGTGCCCCCATCAGACCTCAGATCAGCCCACCCAGCCACATAAGATTAAAATATAAAACCTTTCTTACCTGTCCCGCACTGCGGCTGCCCTCCGGTCCGGCGCTCCACTGTCTTCCCTGGCCGGCGCGCACTATGACGCTGCGTAAGTAAGCCATAACGGAAGCGCTCACTTGTATTCGCCCCACCTGAGTCACTGGGCCTGGAGCCGTCGCCCCCCGCCCCCCCGGTAGCTACGCCTCTGGACAGAGCTGAAGCTTCGCGTTTCCAAATGCATGCCTCAAAACCTTAAGGATATGGAGATGATTTGCAGAGAGAAGTGGGCCAAAATTACTCCTGAAGTGTGTGCAAACCTTATAAAAAACTATAAGAAACTTCTGACTGCTGTGCTTGCCAACAAGGGTTTTGCCACCAAGTATTAAATGATGTTTTCCTAGGGGATCAAATACTTATTTCCCTCAAAGAAATGAAAATTATTGTTTATTTCTCATTTCATGTAATTTTCTCCGTTTTTCTTTTGATATTCTATGTGGCACTGTTAAAATAAAGCTGGCATAAAATTATGAGACGTTTCATTTATTTTTTAGTATTAAAACTTTAAAAGTCAGTGGGGGATCAAATACTTATTTCCTCCACTGTATGTATATATATATATATATATATATATATATATATATATATATATATATATATATATATTATTGAGTGTATTGTCATAATACTATAGGTTTATGTACTGTATATTGGTTATATTATATGGTGCTTAAAAAGTATAGTTGTGCTAGAGCTGTGATCTTCAACCTGTCACTCTCCAGTTCTGATGAAACTTGATCTGGGAATGGCAGTTTCAGCTCAGGTTGCACACCACTGCTCAATGGAATAAGGTTGGCACTTTAAAATGTAGTATTTTAATGTTATCAGAGCTTAAGATATGTATCATTGATCCACAGATCAGTCTTACCTCTGTTGTTCGTGATGTTCAGGCTTCATCACATGCTGTTATCCCTGCACCAGTCTCTAGTGCAAAGATTTGGGACAAATTGTGATAAAACACACGGAGGTTGGTACAAATCTCTGACGCTGCTTTTAATTTAGTAACTAAGTGGGTCATTTACTATCCAGAAATATGCCTATAGTAGACATATTTCTGGTGCAGATTACAATGCAAAGGTTATTTGCGACGCAGTCTGCGACTTTTCACTGCTCACGCCAAGTCAACAAAAAGTGGACAGGGAAGGGGACGGTCCAGTCTCATTCATCATTTTCTACGCCTGCTTTAGGAGTAGATAATGGTCTAAATGAAAGCCAGAAAGGAAGCTGGCTTACACCTAGACTGGCGCTGGATATGCCAAAGTTATGTCGAGGGCAGAGCCTCTTCAAAACTTCAGTGGATCCACCGACAGCTATAGGGGTTAAGACCGGCGTCTAAAACAAACAATAATATTGCATAAAGGGCTTTCGAGACAACTTAGTTTTCTTCATCAGGCATAGAATAAATGCTCCAGTCTAAAGAGAGGCGTAGCTAGAACTGACTGGGCCCCACAGCAAATTTTTGTATGGGCCCCCCCACACATACACACACGCTCACCATATACAATACATAGCTGCACTCATACACGCACTCTCCATATACATGCGCTCACCATACACATAGACGCACTTATACACGCAATCTCCACATACATGGGCTCACCATATACATAGACACACTCATACACAGTCACCACATACATGGACGCACTCATACATGCACTTTCCACATTCATGGATGCATAAATACACACAGTCACCACATACATGGATGCACACATATACAATACACATATATAGACACCCAGCTTTCCTGCTGTGCCTCTCCCCCATACTCTAATGCCTCTGCACTTGTGCCATGCAGGATAGCGGGGAAGCTGGATGACATCTTATGATGTAATGTCACCCAGCTTTCCTACTGTACTGCATGTCACATGTGCAGAGACATGAGGACAGTCTGGGAAAGCTGATTATAACCCCAGTTCCCCTGACACTCACATCACTGGGAGGTTGTGGAAATCCTACAGTTGTCCAGCTCCCTATGGAAGGATCAGGCTACAAGAATCGCGGGAAGGAAAGGGGGCGTTGCTATGATAGCTCCACCCACATCGGACCGTCCTGATGCTGGGGAGAGGCGGGGGAAGTCAGCTGCTCTGACGGGGGCCCGGTTTGACCAAGTACAGTGACTTCTCCCGGGCCCCTTCTGAACTCAGGCCCCGAAGCAGCTGCTTCCCTGGTAGCTACGCCACTGAGTCTAACCATTACTCATTTAACAGCTACTATTCACATTTTTGCTTTCGCTGCCACTCTCCTCATCTCCTTGATCGGTGTGCTGCTGCACGGCTGCTTCTAATTGCTAATCAGCTTCTGCCGGCATGCCCGTCTCATTTACCATTTTCTACGCCTGTTTTAGACGTAGAAAAAGGTATAAATATAAGACAGCTAGGAAGAGGTCTTACATACAGAAATGGCAGAGGATCCGCCGAAGTTATGCAGAGGCCGGCACCTCTTCATAACTTTGACGGAACCACCGCCAGCTTAGGGCTTTATTAAGACTGACGTAAAAAATGCCGGTCTTAATAAATTTGACCCTTTGCCTTTTTTTTACTGAGTCTGACCCTCCACTGCCTGGCCTAATTTCTGCCTGTTTTCTGTATTCCAAAAACATTAAAAAAGGGAGTTAGGAGCGCTCACTATACCGTGACCTGTAAAAGGGGTGCCAGTAGGAAACAAGTAAAGATGTTGATAAGAGATATTAAACATTTTTTAAAATAAAATAAATAAAAGATAAAAACTATATATATTTTGTGTGGTCTCACTTTGTGGAGGAAAAAAGGAGGCAGTACTCAACAGTAGATGAGTCCCTTAGGAGATACCAAAAAGGGAAAGACTGTAACATAATAAGGAGTATATTGAAAAAAAAATGGACATGTGTATTGGACATATACAGGCGATCTCGGCGGGGGCGGAGCAGGTTTGCAAGTGTCTTGAACCTTATCTTGCAAACCCTCTCACTATGTACCATGCAATATATACATACATTTATACCTATCCATGTTTGTGGAAAAAGTTGGTGGCTCCCCCTATATACTGTATTTTTCTCTTTATAAGACGCACCCGATGATAAGACACACCCCAGATTTTAGAGTAGGAAAATAAGAAAAAAATATTTTTCCTCAGATCCTCATTTCAGACCCCCCATAAATTTCAGGACTTCACATCAGACTCCCATATCAGCCCTCCATGTCAGACCCCCATCAGACCTCAGATCAGCCCTTTCAGCCCCCCATCAGACCTCAGATCAGCCCACTCAGCCCCCATCAGACCTCAAACCAGCCCTCTCAGCCTCCATATCACCCAACTCAGCTCCCATCAGACCTCAGATCAGCCCAATCAGACCTCAAATCAGCCCACTCAGCCCCAATCAGACCTCAGATCAGCCCACTCAGCCCCCATCAGATCTCAGATCAGCCCACTCAGACCCATAAGAATCATATAAAAAACTTCTTTTACCGCTCCTGCACCGCGGCTCCGCTCCAGGTCCGGCGCTCCTCTGTCTTCTCCTGCCGGCGCTGCACTGTCACTTGACTGTGTGCAGTGTCAGGTCATAGTACACGCACTATGTCCTGACGATGTACGGGGTCAGGACAGTGCAGCGCCGGCAGGAGAAGACAAGGGAGTACTGGACCCGGAGCGGAGCTGCAGCGCATGATTGTGAGTATGTTTCCCCGCTCCCGGCACCTAATACATACTAGTGAGAGCTTCCATAATGGAATCGTTCACTAGTATTCGCTTTATAAGACGCACAGCAATTTTCCCTCTACTTTTGGGGGAAAAAAGTGTGTCTTATAAAGCGTAAAATATGGTAATTTTTTTCTATTTAGTCTATATTTAAATCATATTGACCCTCAGCTGCATGCCTTTATTTTGGACCTGTTTTACGGATTTGCAAGAACACTACCTACCTTAAACTCGGGACTGTTTCCTGACTACGAGTATTGCCTACTCCCTTGGTGCTTCGCATCAGTGTCTATGACCCCTGCGGGTCAGCCGCCAGCTACACTGGGATTATTCAGAGGTGGCACCTGGTGACTCCCCTGCAGAGAAGGCCAGATCCCTGTACAGGGGTTAAAGGATGAAAACCAAGGGACTGCAAGAATAATGCCTTTAGGTCTAGTCCAAAGGCAAACTGGTTAGTTGGTACAGTTGATTCACATCAGATTGACAAAATAACCTTGGAGAGTGAGTTCTTAACTTAGAGGGACACTACACCCAGAATCCAAAAAATAAATAAATAAAACAGCCAACAAAACCTAATATGATGTCCTTATTTTTTCTTTCTTTGTGATATCACAATTGCAGAACATGAAAAATAAAAATAGAAAAGCAGGTTATTCTTCTCTTAGGCAGAAGCCATATATCCCCCCTCAGATGAGTCAGGAATTTTAAGAGGAAGGAGCTGAGTTTAGTCTGGATAATTTTTATCTACATAGTGAGTGTGACCATTTTGTTGGAAGGAATCTCTTAGTTACTAATAGTATAAAATAGATTTGGTAACAGGGCCCGCCATAGTGCCAGCTGTAGTATATATATATATATAGTATCAGTCATAGTAAATACATAGGATGTCAATTTAGACACCGGTCTTAACCCCTATAGCTGGTGGTGGATCCGCAGACTCTATAAAGAGATGCCAGCTTACATTTAGACCATTTTCTATGTCTTAAACAGGCTTAGAAAATCAAGAATGAGATGGGCCCGCTGGCCTGTCCCCTTCCCTCCTCACACTTAGCCCAATTTATCCCTCGTCCTATGACAGCACCAGGAGAGAGGGTCCGCCTCCCAGGACAGAAAACCCACAGGTATAAATTTCAGAAGGAGCCTCTCCCTCATCAGTGTGGTTTCCTGTCCTGGATGGACAACCTACAGGTTTGTTATTTTGAATGGATAGGGAGTAGTTACTCTATGGAATTATGGCTGGCTGGGCAGAGGTGTGCTCCGGGTGAGGTCCCCGCTCCACATACCTTAAAGAGGAGCAATAATCTCACCAGAGGCATTCTGATGGACGCAGGCCCTCTCCCTGAGGATGCTGGAGATAGCGCAGGATGGGGCATCAGCGTTGGACAGAAGAAGCAAGCAGCGTGCCTGGCGGCATCGGGCAGGGCGCGCGCAGCTTGGATAGTGAGTCTGGCTCCAGTAAGGCAAGAGGGGGGAGGAGCCGGCAAGAGGCATGGTTTTCTGTCAGCGCCCGATGTGCTTCCGGCGCGCGCCACGTGAGGTCAGACTTCCTCCGGAGAAGGAGGGGGGAGGAGCTTGCGGACTGCGCGGTTTTTGATGGATTAGCGTGGCCACCGCATTCTGTGTATATATTAAGCAGAGTCTGCTCATATATGTGCCTGGCAGCAAGTAAGAAGATCCATCAGCCCAGACCAGCCTGCCTGAGGATTCTTGCGAGGTTCTTCCGAATCCTAGGCTACAGGGACTACCACCATGGAAAGCTCTGGTGAAACCCCTAAGGACCCAGTTACCCCTGCACCAATGGTAGGACGAGGGTATGGGTATGGCACTATCCGGGCTGGTATATAGAAGGATATGTGGGCTGATATGTGGCCATATTGTTTGTTTTTCTCCAGGATAAACCTAAAAAAGCGACTACTAAAACTCGGCATAAAGATTGCGGATCATGTAAATCACAATTGGCCCCGTCTTACCCTAAAGCATTATGTAAAACGTGTATTGAAAATACTATAGCAGAAGAATCCCCATCCATGATGAAATGTATGAAGAGAATGATTAGGGAAGAAGTCGGTAGTACTCTTCTATCCCATAAAGAGCTTCGTCATCATAAAGCTAAACATTCTGGGAAATCTTCTCTAACCATTCTGGACTCTGACCTATCTAGTTCAGAGGAATGTCTAGAAAGTGGAGAATTAAATTCTCTATCATCTTCTTCAGATGGGGAAGGAGGTGGTAGACCGTTTTTTCCGCTTCATGATGTGGATCAATTAATAAAAGCAGTCAGAGCCACTATGAGTATTGAGGATACTAAAGAAACACGTACGATCCAAGACGTCATGTTTGAAAGTCTGGAATCTAAAAAGAAAAGATCCTTCTTTATTCATAAAAATATTGCTGCTATGGTTGATAGAGAATGGAAACATCCAGACAAACGTAGTTTCATTCCAAGGTCTGTAAAGAAAAAGTATCCCTTCTCAGAGGAGGATTGTGCTCAGTGGGATAAAGCCCCTAAGATAGACGTCCCCATTGCAAAAGTATCGCGTAGATCTTCCCTTACGTTTGATGACCTCGTTCAATTAAAAGATCCCATGGATAGGAAGGCAGATAGTTTTCTTAGAAAAACATGGGAATCTATTGGGGCAGCTTTTAAACCTAATATTGCGGCAACATGTACTTCCAGAGCACTAATCTTATGGATTAAACAACTAGAAGACCAAATTAGGGATAAAACTCCTAGGGAAAAAATTCTTGAGTCTCTTCCAGTTATTGCTAAAGCAGCGGATTTCCTTGCAGATGCCTCTGCTGATGCAATCAGATTATGTGCCAGAGCTTCCTCAGTAGCCAATACAGCTCGACGAGCTTTATGGTTAAAGAATTGGTCAGGGGATGTAGCATCAAAAAGTTGCTTGTGTAGTGTCCCATGCGAGGGTAAATACTTGTTTGGACCCGCGTTAGAGGACATCTTAGAAAAAGCAGGAGATAGAAAAAAAGGCTTCCCATCGTCCTTTCGGAAACAAAATTTCTCCTTCCAGAGGGATAGGAAATTCAAAGGAAAGGAGAAAAGCCCCATTAAGAAGAATGATAAATGGAAATTCTCCAAATCCAGAGCCAGAGGTTTCCTATTCAAAGGGCAATCATCTGATACGACTAGAAAGGAAAATCCACAATGATGCCATTTGGGATTGCAGTGGCCCCGAGAATCTTCACCAAATTAATTGCAGAGATGGTAGCACATATAAGAGAGAAGGACATCCTGTTTGTCCCATATTTAGACAACTTTTTGATTGTAGCCTCAACAAGTCAAGATTGTGTATTTCAGGTCCAGCAAGTAAAGCAGATCCTGACAACCTTGGGCTGGATTCTGAACGAGAAAAAGTCAAGGATAGTCCTGATAAAAAGACAAAGGTTTCTAGGGATAGTTCTGGACTCTGCAGTCCAGAGATCTTTTTTACCCCAAGACAAGATCCAGAAGGTAAGCTCAGCAGTTCAGTTACTCATAGACAATCCCTGGGTTTCCATAAGGAGGGGGATGTCAGTATTAGGAACCCTGACCTCCTGTATTCCAACTGTTCAGTCCAGGCTCATTCAAGGACTTTACAATGGGAAATTCTGGAGGCCTGGTCAGTAGAAGGAAGGAATTTGGAGAGGAAAATTACAATTTCAAAACAAACATGTCGGGCCCTTGCTTGGTGGCTCTCTCCAGAGAATTTATCCCAGGGAGTCCCCTGGAGAATGTTGAATCCTTTAGTGATAACTACGGGGGCTCATGTGGCAGACTCTCTATTTCAGGGTTCCTGGGACTGCCCAATCTCGGACAGTTCTTCGAACTAAAAAGAGCTTCTAGCTGTTCTGAAGGCTATCCAGGAAGTACTCCCCATGATCAAGGACCAGCATGTGAAAATTTTGTCAGACAATGGCTGCGTTGTAGCATATCTGAACCATCAGGGGGGGACCCGGTCCGAAATCCTGGGGTCCCTGGCGCTTCAGATTTTCTGTCTAGTAAAGGGAAGAGCCTTGTCCTTGTCGGCCCTTCACATCAGGGGAGTAGACAACTGGAAAGCGGACTATTTAAGTCATCACTCTTTGGATCAGAAAGAATGGTCCCTAAATTAGGCTATTTTCTTAAATGTGGTAGAGATGTGGGGAGTTCCTCAGATAGACCTTTTCGCCACCAGGAAGAACAGGAAGGTGAAAAGGTTTTTCTCTCTATCCCCGGCAGATTGTCCAATGGCAGAAGACGCACTTCTCCAGCCTTGGAGTCAAGACCTCCTATATGCTTTTCCTCCACTTCAGATACTTCCCAAAGTGTTGAAAAAGATCAGGGAAGACAGGGCAAGGGTCATACTTATAGCCCCCTTTTGGCCCCGCCGGGCCTGGTTCTCTTGGCTGAGGATCCTGTCTGTATCCGATCCGTGGGTACTCCTGGAAATTCCAGACCTTCTGAGCCAAGGCCCAATTATTCATCCCCCAGTGAAGGGCCTTCACCTGACGGCGTGGCTTTTGAACGGCGCCTTTTATTAGATAGAGGTTTGTCGATGTCAGTGGTTTCCACTATGCTTCAGAGTAGAAAACCTGTGACTACTAGGATTTACGCAAAAACTTAGTGGGAAGTTTTAGATTTTCTTCAAAATGGACTAGACAAAGGGCTAGCTCTAAGTACATTGAAAGTCCAAATAGCAGCATTGAGTGTTTTGTTTGATTCTAGGTTGGCCTGTCACCTTTGGGTTATCAGATTTTGTAAAGCAGTATCCAGATCTTTCCCAACGGATTGGATTAGAACTCCTCCCTGGGATCTAAACTTGGTATTACAAGCCATGATGAAACATCCTTTTGAACCCCTATACTCGGTACCAATAAGGATATTGACCTTGAAATGTATCTTTTTGGTGGCCATCACCTCGGCAAGAAAGATAGGTGAGCTCCAAGCTCTATCTATCTCTCCTCCTTACATGATTATACAAGAGGACAGGATAGTGTTGAGACCTGATCCTGCTTTTCTGCCTAAAATAATGTCAGATTTCCATAGGAATCAGGAAATTATTCTGCCTTCCTTCTGTGCTTCCCCAAAAAATCAGAAAGAGGCGGAATTTCACTGTTTAGATGTAAGGGAATGTGTTTTAAAATATCTTGAAGCTACTAAAGATTGTAGAAGGTCTTCTTCCCTGTTTATTCCGTTCTCGAGTCAGAATAAGGGCAAGTCTGCTAGTAAAGCTGTTATAGCTAGATGGATCAAACAGGCTATCTCTCTAGCTTATATCTCTGTACCGAAACTGGTTCCTGCAGGATGGACGGCACATTCTACCCGAGCAATGGCTACCTCATGGGCAGAAAGAGCGGAAGCTTCTATCATGGACATTTGCAAAGCTGCAACTTGGTCTTCTGCCTCCACTTTTTTTAGACACTACAGATTAGATCTTTCTATGGTGTCTGATCTTTCCTTTGGGCGTAAAGTCCTTCAGGCTGTGCCCCCTTCCCTAATTTTCACTCTCTGGGATATCTCCTGGTGCTGTCATAGGACGAGGGATAAATGTCAATTACTTACTGGTAATTTGATTTTCTGATGTCCATGACAGCACCCCTTATATTCTCTCCCTTTTCTGGTTTCTATCTAAACTGGTATTGGAATCTGATTTCTTCACAGGTGTGCAAAAAAAAAGAAAAAAAAAGAAAGGGTTATATTTATATACTATACTAAACAACAAGAAAAAGATTGGACTGGCCAAGATAAATACGAATGAATGGAGGTGGTCTCTCGTCTCTGGAAACTACTGATGAGGGAGAGGCTCCTTCTGAAATGTATACCTGTGGGTTTCCTGTCCTGGGAGGCGGACCCTCTCTTCTGGTGCTGTCATGGACATCGGAAAATCAAATCACCGGTAAGTAATTGACATTTTTTAGATCTGGTGTGAGCAGAGAAAAGTGGCAGATTGTGGCGCAAATAACCTTTGTGATGTTTCTAAATAAAATGTAAAATTTACTTTAATCTGAAAACAGGACTTTGGACCACTGAAAAAACAGTCTAGTCCTTTTTCTCCTTAGCCCAGGTAAGACGCTTCTGACATTGTCTCTGGGTCATGAGTGACTTGACACAAGAAATGTGACAGTAGTATCCTATGTCCTGGATACATGTGTGGAAGCTCATGAAGCACTGACTTCAGCCGCAGTTCACTCCTTGTGAATCTCCCCCAAATTGAATGGCCTCTTCTTGAGTATATTTTCAAGGCTGTGGTTATCCCTGTTGCTTGTGTGCCTTTTTTCCCTTCACTCATGACAGATGGATCCATCCCCACAGTTGGACAGGAAGTCTCAAAGCAATTAAAAAGGGAACACCCACTTCCTCCTTCAGTGGTTTTCTGTCCTCCAGACAGAGGAGCTGGGAGCATGCAGCCTCCTGGCTGTGAAACAAGAAACACCTTATGATGGATTGAACTTAGGTTATACGTTTGAATCTTTGATACTCTTTGAAGCTAAGGAGTGTGTAACAACTCACCTGCTGAATCAACTAGCCCTGAAAATTAATGGTGCTGAGGTCAATGGCCATTCTAAACTGAATGCACCTTCACTTGTCAGATTGCAGATATTACACAGCTTAAGGACTGGCAAGTATCAGCTTCCCAGCTGGATGGCTCCCTGATGGCTACAGGGCCTGGTTGACTACCTCATGGCTACAGGGCCTAGATAGCGGCCTCATGGCTTCAAAGCTTAAATGGCTGCCTGATGGTTTGAGACCTGGATGGCTGCCTCTTGGCTTTAGGGAGTGCATGATTGACTTTAGGCCTTCCTGGCTGTATGCCTTTGACTTTATGTTTGCTTGACTAAGTGCCGTTTCCTGCTTGGTTGAATACCTATTGTATTCTATGCCTGACTGAACGCCTTTGCATCTATGCCTGCTTAGTTGAACGCACTTGCGTCGATGCCTGTCTGGCTGAATTGTTTTGTCTATGCCTGTCTGGCTTTGCATCTGTGTCTCCATAGCTGAACGCCTTTACGCCTATGCCTGCTTGGCTGAATGCCTTTGGGCCTATGCCTGCTTGGCTCAACTCCTTTGCGTCTTTGCTAGCTTGGTTAAATGCCTTTGCATCTATGCCAGCTTGGTTACACGCCTTTGCATCTATGCCTGTCTGCCTTTTGGCTTCATGCCTGTCGGGCTGGCTGCCTTTTGGCTCCATGCCTGTTGGCCTGACCTTTGAGCCTGGGCGGCCTGAGACTAAAATCTAACAAACTTAGTGGCGGGGTGACTAATTTCATGTGCCTCTATACCTGTGTAGCTGATTGCTTCTGTGTTTATGCTTGCTGGAATGACTGCTCCTGCAGCTTTGCATTGTAGCTGTCTGGCTTGTGTGGTGCAGTTGTGTCTGTATGGCTGGTGCCTTGTGCGGCCGCGTCTGGATGGCGAGAACTGTGTTTAGATGACTGTACTTCGGCTCTGAGTTGGTGTCTACGTGACCTGTCATGTCTGAGATGCCGCCATGTCTGGATGCATGTTGAACTAATTGTGTGGTTATGCCTGATTGGCAATTTCAAGTTTATTCGCCTACAGAAAGCATACGCCAGCAAAGCCCTGTAATGCTCCTGGTGGGGAGTGAGAAATTGGGCTGGACGATATTGTCTGGAAGGCCCACAGGAGTTGTGGCATACTAGCAAAGCTCTATAAGAACCCTGTTTGGGAGTGAAAATATGGGCTGCACTACATTGTTTGGGTGACCTTCAGAAGATATGACACACCAACAAAGCTCTATAAGGCTCCTGGCTGGGGGTAAGAAGATGGGCTGGATGAAATTTTCTGGAAGGCCCACAGGAAGTTTAGCATACCAGCAAAGCCCTATAAGCCTCCTGGTTGGGAGTAGACATATGGGCTGGACTATATAGTCTGAGTTGCCTACAGGAGCTATGGTGCACCAGCAAAACCCTATAAATACTTACTGCCGATGTGGAAGTCCCAGGGAGTCCCTGGAGGGACGGCGGTTGTCTGCTTGGGTCCTTTGTGTGGTAATTCCAACGGTGTGGACCCTAGCCCCTTGGACCCTTTAGACCTCTTGCAGCAGATCTGTGGGCTCCTCCTGAGGGATGGTTGCCAAGGTAGGGTTCCATCATGGCTGCCAGATTGCAATGAAAATTTGAGATTTGGGCATCTGAAGTACTTCTGGTAGACGCAACAGAATGAAAAGAGACGTACCTCCAGTAGATCTTGGATCTAAGCATCTGTTTTGCATTGTAATCTGCACCAAAGGAATCATTGGAGGTTCAGCAGGCATCTTAAGTTTTGATCATCATGTGGAAGCCCAGATCTTGGATCTAAATAAGCAGCTTGGCATACTTAGGGGCATTGAACACCTGGAGAGAGGCTTAGACCTCACAGTGCAGGCACTGGCTGGGGTCAGTGAAGAGGAGGAGGGAGGAGATGGGCAAGAGCAGGACTATAAGGTCAGCAGTTGGGTTAATGTAGTAAGGAGGGGTAGAGGGAAAAGTGCCAGGGAGGCTAGTCCTGAGCTGGAACACCCTAGTAAATATGCCTGTTTGGCTGATATTAGGGATGAAAGCCCAGGACCAGCGACACTGCAGCAGGCTGTTTCTCCTAGAAACCAGGAGGATGACAGCTGCAGGAAGGATGGGAAAAGGAGAGCAGCAAAGGCCAGACAGATGCTGGTGGTAGGGGACTCTATAATTAGGCGGACAGACAGGGTTATCTGTCGCCGAGACCGTGAATGCCGAACAGTGTGTTGTCTCCCGGGTGCTCGGGTTCGGCATATCGCGGATCGGATTGACAGATTGCTGGGTGGGGCTGGGGAAGACCCGGCGGTCATGGTACACGTTGGCACCAATGACAAAGTCAGGGGGAGATGGAAGGTCATTAAAAATGATTTTAGGGAACTAGGTGAGAAGCTAAAGTTCAGGACCTCCAAGGTAGTGTTTTCAGAAATACTACCAGTGCCACGAGCGTCACTAGAGAGACAACGGGAGATTAGGGAGTTAAATAAGTGGCTCAGAGGCTGGTGCAGGAAGGAAGGGTTTGGGTTCATGGAGAACTGGGCCGACTTCTCTGTCGGCTACAGACTCTACAGTAGGGATGGGCTGCACCTTAATGGGGAGGGTGCAACTGCCCTGGGGGAAAAAAATGGTTAGACGGCTGGAGGAGCTTTTAAACTAGGATCTGGGGGGAGGGTGGGGGTAATACTAATAAGGGGGTAGATAGTGTAGATAGAGAGTGGGTCATAGTCAGGGAGAGTGGGGGGTTAGTGGGGGTTGGGATTAGTGAGGAATGTAGGGAGAATATTGGGCAAAACATCAACCAAAGTAACCCAAAAACCCCGGATATTCACTTCACAGGTAATAGTAATTTTAAAAGGGGGGTAAAAAATATACATAGACCTCTTAAGTGTATGTACACTAATGCCAGAAGCCTGACTAATAAAATTGGTGAACTGGAATTAGTGATGTGTGAGGAGGACTATGACATAGTGGGAATAACTGAGACATGGCTGGATGATACCTATGACTGGGCAGTTAACGTACAGGGTTACAGTCTGTTTAGAAAGGATCGCCAAAACCGGAGAGGGGGAGGGGTCTGCCTTTATGTAAAGTCCTGTCTAAAGCCCACACTGCGGGAAGATATAAGTGAGGGACATGATAATGTGGAGTCACTGTGGGTAGAAATAAATGGAGCCAAAAACAATAATAAAATACTAATAGGAGTTTATTATAAACCCCCTACTATATCAGAGCCCATAGAAAATCTACTTCTAAACGAAATAGACGAGGTGGCAAATCATAATGAGGTCGTTATTATGGGGGATTTCAACTACCCAGATATAGACTGGGAAACTGAAACCTGTACATCTCATAAAGGAAACAGGTTCTTGGAAATAACCAAAGACAATTACCTTTCCCAACTGGTTCAGGACCCGACTAGAGGGACGGCCATACTGGACTTAGTATTAACCAATAGACCTGACAGAACAACAGATGTGCAGGTCGGGGGACTCCTGGGAAATAGTGACCATAACATAATAACCTTCCAATTGTCATTCAAAAGAGCGTTTCTTCAGGGAGGAACAAAAATACCTAACTTCAAAAAAGCTAAATTTAGCCAACTAAGAGAGGCCATAGGCCTAACTAACTGGGACAAAGTCTTCAAAAATAAAAATACAGCCACAAAATGGGATATTTTTAAAAACATCCTAATATCTAATTGTGAGAGGTACATACCATATAGGAATAAAATAATAAGAAACAAGAAAAAGCCAATGTGGATAAATAGAACTGTAAAGAAAGCAATAAATGACAAAAAGAAAGCATTTAAATCACTAAAACAGGAGGGGAGCGAGAAAGCATTGAAAAACTATAAGGAAAAAAATAGAATATGTAAAAGACAAATAAAAACAGCCAAACTAGAGACCGAGAGATTAATCGCCAAAGAAAGTAAAACTAACCCTAAAATGTTCTTTAATTATATAAATGGTAAAAAGTATAAACCTGAAGGTGTCGGCCCCTTACAGAGTAATGAGGGGGGAGTTGCAGAGAGCGATGAGGAGAAAGCAAAGCTACTAAATATCTTTTTCTCCACTGTATTCACTGAGGAAAATAAACTGTCAGATGAAATGCAGAATATAAAAGTAAATTCCCCATTAAAAGTGCCCTGTCTGACCCAGGAAGAAGTAGAGCTGCGTCTTAAAAAGATTAAAATAGACAAATCGCCAGGACCGGATGGCATACACCCCCGTATCCTAAGAGAATTAAGTAATGTCATCGCCAGACCCTTATTTCTGATATTTAAGGACTCTATACTGACAGGGAGTGTTCCACAGGATTGGCGCATAGCAAATGTGGTTCCAATATTCAAAAAGGGTCCAAAAACAGAGCCCGGGAACTATAGGCCGGTAAGTTTAACATCTGTCGTGGGTAAACTGTTTGAGGGTTTTCTAAGAGATGCTATCTTGGAGTACCTCAATGAAAATAAGCAAATTACTCCATATCAGCATGGCTTCATGAGGGATCGGTCATGTCAAACCAATTTAATCAGTTTCTATGAGGAGGTAAGTTCTAGACTAGACCGCAGCGAATCAATGGATGTCGTATATCTGGACTTCTCCAAAGCATTTGACACTGTACCACATAAAAGGTTAGTATATAAGATGAGAATGCTTGGCCTGGGAGAAAATGTCTGTATGTGGGTAAGTAACTGGCTCAGTGATAGAAAACAGAGGGTGGTTATTAATGGTACATACTCAGATTGGGTCACTGTCACTAGTGGGGTACCACAGGGGTCAGTATTGGGCCCTATTCTCTTCAATATATTTATTAATGATCTTGTAGAAGGCTTGCACAGTAAAATATAAATTTTTGCAGATGACACTAAACTGTGTAAAGTAATTAACACAGAAGAGGACAGTACACTGCTACAGATGGATCTGGATAGACTGGAGGCTTGGGCAGAGAAGTGGCAGATGAGGTTTAACACTGACAAATGTAAAGTTATGCATATGGGAAGGAATAATGCAAGTCACCAGTACATACTAAATGGTAAAATATTGGGTAACTCTGACATAGAAAAGGACCTAGGAATTTTAGTGAACAGAAATCTAAGCTGCAGAAACCAGTGTCAGACAGCTGCTGCCAAGGCCAATAAGATAATGGGCTGCATCAAAAGAGGCATAGATGCCCGTGATGAGAACATAGTCCTGCCACTTTACAAATCACTAGTCAGACCACACATGGAGTACTGTGTACAGTTCTGGGCTCCTGTGAACAAGGCAGACATAGCAGAGCTGGAGAGGGTTCAGAGGAGGGCAACTAAAGTAATAACTGGAATGGGTGGACTACAGTACCCAGAAAGATTATCAAAATTAGGCTTATTCACTTTAGAAAAAAGACGACTGAGGGGAGATCTAATAACTATGTATAAATATATCAGAGGTCAGTACAGAGATCTCTCCCACAATCTATTTATCCCCAGGACTGTGACTGTGACGAGGGGACATCCTCTGCGTCTGGAGGAAAGAAGGTTTGTACACAAACATAGAAGAGGATTCTTTACGGTAAGAGCAGTGAGACTATGGAACTCTCTGCCTCAGGAGGTGGTGATGGTAAGTTCACTAAAAGCGTTCAAGAGGGGCCTGGATGTATTTTTGGAGGGTAATAATATTACAGGTTATAGTTACTAGAGAGGGGTTGTTGATCCAGGGAGTAATTCTGATTGCCTAATTGGAGTCGGGAAGGAATTTTTTTCCCTAAAGTGGGGAAAACTGGCTTCTACCTCACAGGGTTTTTTTTGCCTTCCTCTGGATCAACTTGTAGGAAAACAGGCCGAACTGGATGGACAGATGTCTTTTTTTCGGCCTTATAAACTATGTTACTATGTTACTATGTGTCAAGATAAATAACTTCTAAAGTGTTTTGTTAAATCTGTTATGATAATTTTTATAATTACTTGATGAGAAACCCATATGGGTTTTCTTTTATAAGATTATGCCTGGTTTAAAGTCTAATGTCTAGTTTTTAAAAGTTCCTAGGTTTTAGGATGTTTCTTGATCCAACTATTTTAGTTTGGACCTCTTGCTAGCCTTTGGTTCCCTCTACTTACTTCTGGGTCTTAGCATGGAATACTTTTCACTGGCAGTCTTCCCCAAGGGGTGTTTTATTCCTCTGCTATTCGGTCTCTCTATGGTGCTGACATAGGTGAAGGGTAAAATGGTAATTACATTTACTGGTAATTTGATTTTCCTGAACCCATGATAGCACCCTTCTAATTCCCTCCCTGGCACTTATCTTTCATCTACATAATGACCTCCACTTTTCAAATTGAATTAAAGTTTTCGATGATATTTTAATTTATTGAGATGCACTTGTATGTGTTTTTTTTTAGACACTTTGTTATACTATTCCTGATGAAGTGACCTAAAGGTAGGTTCACATCTGCATGACCACAGGACCCTATTTACGTAGTTTACATAGTTTATATAAGGCCGAAAAAATACATCTGTCCATCCAGTTCGGCCTGTTTTCCTACAAGTTGATCCAGAGGAAGGCAAAAAACCCCTGTGAGGTAGAAGCCAATTTTTCCCACTTTAGTGGAAAAAAATTTCTTCCCGACTCCAATCCACATTTACTATAATGGGATCTGGCATGAGTGCTGGGTTTAGGTTGGACAAAAAGCGTTAAATGCACCATTTTTTGAACTCATGCCAGGGTCTGACAGGATCCTATTATTATCAATGGGGTCCAGAGTTGAATCTGCTGGATTGAAAAATGCAGATGTGAGACTAGCCTAAGTTGTCTCAGAAACTTGCTAGAAAACATTACTGCTTTTATTTTTGTTGGCCATTAAAAGGTAGATTACCTGCAATACTCTTATATTGTTTCCATTAAAGAGTTGTGCCAAGTTTGAAAGGTATTCCATACATTCATGATGGCAGACCGACAGCTTGGACCCCCACCGAGAATGGGAATCTCATGTCCCCGTACTGATGGATTGGCAGGCTGAACCTGTGCCCTGCCTCTCCGTTCATTCTCTGTGGAACTGCCGGAAATAGCCAAGTGATGTACTTGGCTATCTTCAGCTGTCTTATAGAGAATGAATGGATTTTAAGGTGCATACTTGGCCTGCCACTCCATCAAGATGCAAAAAAAAGGAAAAAAGAAAACAGCACTTCAATATTAAGCCAGAGAGTGGTGCAGTGCACGCCCAGCAGGGGCCAAGTCCAAAGCAGTCCTCAAGATAAATCAAACTAAGAGTAAAGGCAGCACTGACTGCTACAGGTGAAGAAAATATGCAAATTTATCCCATGATCAGTAATCCAGATGATGCTATAAAAGGCTGCGAAGGGAACGAGCCTCCTTAGCATCAGGGGGAGATGCAGCCGGGCCCCTTAAAGGTTGTGTGAATGCATCCTTGTTCTATGGTAAAATACAGCATTACTCAATATACTGTACTCTATATAGACAAAAGTAATGCAACACCTTCATTACAGGAGATGTTATTTATTTACTTCTCTTGCAACACCAACATATTCTGCAACACTTTGACACACATTATCATCACCCTATGTCCCCAGTGAAGCTTACAGTCTGAATTCCCTATCAACACATAATTCAGCATCAAAAGTTTGCAAAAGAAAATTTAGAGCTTTTTTCACACTGGCCTAATGCCAGTGTGAAAGAAGCCTTAACAAGACTGATGCATTTTGGAAACAAGTCCTGTGGACCAGTGATGTTAAAATAGAACTCTTTGACCACAATTAGATTAGATATGTTTGGAAATAAAAGGGCACAGAATTTCATGAAAAGAACACATCTCTAACCATTAAACATAGGGGTGGATCAATCATGCTTTGGGGTTGTGTTGCAGCCAATGGCATGGGGAACATTTCACTGGTAGAGGGAAGAATGGATTCAATGAAATACCAGCAAATTCTGGAAGCAAACATAACATCAACTGTAAAAAAAAAAAGCTGAAGTTAAAAAAGCAGATGGCTTCTACGGATGGATAATATTCCAAAATATAACTCAAAATCCATAATAAACTACCGCAAATGACGCAAGTTGAAGGTTATACCTTGGCCCTCACAGTCTCCTGATCTGAACATCATTCAAAATATGTGGGTAGGCCTCAAAAAGCAGTGCATGCAAGACAGCCCAGGAATCATAAAGAAAATGTCATCTTTAACTTTATGTCTTTTGGAGATCATTTTATCTTCAACTTGCTTAACTGTTCACAGTAACAGTAATTTTAACCAGGGGTGCCCAAACTTTTGTATACCACTGTAGATTTTTAATAATTTTTTGCAGGACATGTTAGAGACATGCCTCTATAGTATAATAAGTAGTACACATAAGCTTACTGTGGTATGTAGGCTATTAAGGAGGTTTGGGGAAAATGTAGGGCAGTTGGGGAGCCCTACTGTTGTTGGCAGAATGGCTGTATTTAAACAAGCTAGGTTGTACCAGATGATACCTGGCGGGACCCTTATCTCAGGGGTAGACGTTGCTGAGCACAGTGAAGAGTGACGTGGCTGAGCGGCATGTACCTCATTCAGGTCAAGTAGCAACAGGTGGCCAATAGCTGACTCAAAAACCCAGCTTTGACGTCTGGTCGGCATCGAACTGAGTGGAGAAATCGATTTCCGACACAAAGTCCAGCTGGCAATGAAGCTGGTTGGGGTGCTGCGATTAGGCTAGGCTCCACTACTTAGTGGCAGTGTGTCACGAGTGGGCTTGCGTCTGGTATCAGACGTTCTGCGCAGCTTTCAAGAGTGACATAATTTGACATGCTTTTCCCTTGGTTGCTGTTTACCACACCCCTTCCCCTCAGCCGTTGCCGCTGTGGTAATTATCTTTCTCCTATTTACCCCTTACTCTCCCAGTATCCCTTGCGGTTTATACTTTCTGCCTACTTAGTAGTGTGAGGTGTGGATCTCGGCTGAGATCCGGTTGCTGCTATATCTGCTTAAAGATAAGTGACTTTTCCCTTTTGTGGTTTTCCTTTTGGAGTCTCCTGTTCGTCCTTACTCTTGGAGGAACGGGTTTACTCTTTCTTGTCACTAGCTGCAGGGTTCTTTAGGGTGCATTTATTATTAGGTTCCTGTGTATGAACTCTCCTACCACCCAGGATTTTTCATACTGGTAGTCAGTCAGGGCCTAGTTTCAGGATTCCCTGCAGGAGGTGACCGTTTCCCTGGTTTTGGTCTGTTCCCTTCCTTGGTACGCTCGGTGTGGCTATTCCATCCACACCAGAGCATGACACAGTGGGAGGTATGTAACCAATGAACGAAGTGGCACTTGCCAGTTTTCTACCAAACCTCTGGTATGTGG
This sequence comes from Rhinella marina, assembly GCA_900303285.1. NCBI lineage: Eukaryota > Metazoa > Chordata > Amphibia > Anura > Bufonidae > Rhinella > Rhinella marina. The sequence continues at coordinate 24,685 of ONZH01015017.1, read as the reverse complement.
GGGGAAGGTTACCATGTACGCTCCTTAAGAGATTTTACAAACCTGCTGCAACGGTGGCATCCTATTATAGTACCATGCTTGAATTCAGTGAGCTGTTTAGAATGATCCATTCTTTCACAAATGTTTGTAAATGCAGACTGCATGGCTAGGTGCTTGATATTATACACCTGTGGAATGGGACTAAAAAACATCACCTGAATTAAGTGATTAAGAGTTTTGTATCTGTACTTTTTTAACATATAGTGTATGTATAGTTGTATTTGTCTTTTATTTCTTTTGCACAGTAATAGCACATCTCATGCAAAAAGAAAAAAAAAATAGTTTGTTGCTGCATTCCAAGAGCCATAACTTTATTTTTCTCTCAGTGTAGTTGTACGTGGGATTATTTTTCCAGGACAAGATGCAGGTCTTATTGATCTTCACATAGAATGTAATCATTAACATTTATTATTGTTTGTAGGTGGAAAAAGGGAAAAAAGCAATTCTGTTTTTACATTGTCTGTTTATTGTTCAGGTTGTGATTAAGGCTAGTTTCACATATGTGGCAAGAGATCTGGCAGAGAACAGCCTGCTGGAGCTCTCTGTATTTCTCCAGCCGATTCTTGGTATATTTGCCAGGAAGCGGCTGGATCTGATTATAGTTAATGGAGCTGGAAGGCATTAATGCAAGCATATCCATGACGTACAGTTACATCATAATGGCTTAATGTGTTAATAAATATTTGCATTCACCATGTGTTCTGGCTGAAGGGGTTAATATTTTATGTGAAAGAATCCAGGGAGTGAGCAGATAGCAGGAGCCCGGCAATGCAGGGGGGCGTGGCCAGCACAATGACGTCTCGTGTACAGGCTCTGTGCACAATTAAAAGATTAGCAGGGAGGCAAGCTGACATCACTGGTCATGTGACCCTCATTGAAACCTGAGAAACCATCAGCTTTAGAAGCAGAAAGTGTATGGAAAAGCTGTTGTATTTGACTATTTAGAAACATACAAAGGACAAAAAAATAACTCGGATAACCCCTTTAATTTCTAAACCACTGGCAACAAAAGTGAGTACACCCCTAAGTGAAAAGTGTCAATATTTTGTGTGGTCACCATTATTTTCCAGCACTGCCTTAACTCTCTTGGGCATGGAGTTCACTAGAGCTTCACAGATTGCCAATAGAATCCTCTTCCACCCTCCATGATGACATCACAAAGCTGGTGGATGTTAGAGACCTTGCGCTCCTCCAACTTCCTTTTGAGAATGGCCCACAGATGCTCAATAGGGTTTAGGTCTGGAGACATGCTTGGCCAGTCCAGCACCGTTACCCTCTGTTTCTTTAGCAAGACTGTGGTCATCATGGTGGTGTGTTTGGGGTCATTATTATGTAGGAATACTGCCCTGTGACCCAGTTTCCGAAGGAAGGGGATCATACTCTGCTTCAGTATGTCATAGTACATTTTGGCATTCATGGTTCCCTCAGTGAACTGTAGCTTCCCACAGCCAGCAGCACCCCCCAGCCCCAAACCATGATTCTCCCACCACCATGCTTGACTGTAGGCCAGACACACTTGTCTTTGTACTCCTCACCAACTTGAAACTATCTGACCCAAATAAGTTTATCTTGGTCTCATCAGACCAAAGTAAAAGGGGGTCAGTCAGCACATCCCAGTGTGCAGGTGCATGCTGCCATGGCTAGATACACAAAGGAAAAAAAAAACAATACAACAGCATTGTATTCCTTCGTGTATCTAGCCATGGCAGCGTGCACCTGCACACTGGGATGTGCTGACTGACCCCCTTTTTCTTTGCAGTTTGTATTGGAGGTGTGGCTACTCCCATAGGCTGATTTTAATTAGTGTAAGCATAAAGCTGTAGCCTGCTCTCCCTGCACTCACTGGAAGCCTTTTGGTGCCAGGAGATGTATAGAGTGGACTCTCATTGCATTCAGTGGTAGCCATTTGGCACCAGGTGAGGTATAGAGTGGGCTCAGCATGCATGTTGTTACCTGCATTCACTGGATTTAATGGAGGCCATTTTGGCACCAAAAATTATAAAAAGCAGAGTGGACTCAGCATGCATGTGGAATCTGCACTCCCTGAATTTTATGGTGGCCGCTCTGGCACATAACAGGTAGGAATTAGTGGTAGGTTCCCGACTAACAGAGATCGCCTTGATGTTTGGCAGATGGGCCCAAAAAATTTTGTACAAAATATATTTGCCAAGAATCTCAAATTTACTAAATAAGCGTAGCATTAGCACCAGAATATTTGGCATTTGTACTTTATTTGGTTTGCAGAGTGCTGTTGCATTGTAGACCATCATCAGACCAAAGGACATGGTTCCAGTAATCAATATCCTTAGTCTGCTTGTCTTCAGCAAACTGTTTGCGGGCTTTCTTGTGCATCATCTTTAGAAGAGGCTTCCTTCTGGGACGGCAGCCATGCAGACCAATTTGATGCAGTGTGCGGTGTATGGTCTGAGCACTGACAGGCTGCCCCCACCCCTTTAACCTGTGCAGCAATTCTGGCAGAACTCATACGTTGTATTTTAAAAAGACAATCTCTGGATATGACACTGAGCTTGTACACTTATTTGGTCGACCATGGTGAGGCCTTTTCTGAGTGGTACCTGTCTTGTATGGTCTTGACCACTGTGCTGCAGCTCAGTTTCAGGGTGTTGACAATCACAATGTGGTGCACCAAATTCTTCATTTCAGATCCTCAGAGAGTTCTTTGCCATGAGGTGCCATGTTGAATTTCCAGTGATCAGTATGAGAACGTGTGAGAGTGATAAGACCAAATTTAAAACACCTGCTCCCTATTCACACTTGAGATCTTGTAACAGTGAGTCACATGACACCAGGGAGGCCAAAGCTAATTGGGCACAATTTGACCATTTTCACTTAGGGGTGTACTCACTTTTGTTGCCAGCGGTTTAGACATTAATGGCTGTGTGTTGTTATTTTGAGGAACACCAAATTTACTGTTATGCAAGCTGTACACTGACAACTTTACATTGTATCAAAGTGTCATATCTTCAGTGTTGTCCTGTGAATAGATATAATAAAATAGTTACAAAAATGTGAGGGGTGTAATCACTTTTGTGAGATACTGTATCAATATGAGGACTTGTTTGTTGCGGGACAAGTATACAATGTAGTGCATACAATGTAGTGTGAAGCTGGAAAGAAATTTAAAATGGGGTGGAATTGGGAAAAAAAACCTCAATTCGTTCAGTTTAACGGATTTTGTATTTACTGCGTTCCCTTTGCGGTAAAACGGACCTGTTACATTCATTCTCTGGGTCAGTATGATTACATAGGTAACACATTTGTATAATTTGCTTGTGTTTTAACTTTGGGGAAAAATTTTTTTTCTTTTCATCCCTATTTTTTTACCTCTAACTTTTTGATTTTTATGTCTATGGAGCTGTGTAAGGGCCCATTTTTTGCATAGGTAATCTGTTTCTTTTAACCCCTTAATGACCATTGACGTACTGTGTACATCATGATGTGGTGTTTGATCTCATGACGTACTGTAGCAGAGCTGTCCGGGCACCCGGAAGAGGACCAATCAGAGTGGTCCCTGCCTTTGAATCTCTTTGATTGGTCAGTCATATTTGGCTGAGCAATTGCAGCATTGAGCGTCAGGCTCTTAAATCCTACAGCGCAGATCTGATTTTCACAATGAGTGTTGTGAGGATCGGCGCTGCGCTGTTAGGGGGATATATATATATATAATCATATATATAAGATGCCCCAGCACTCCCCAATAATTTAGGATGAACGAGCACCCCCCCCTCAATAATTCAGGATGGCTGAGTGGTGAGCAGAGTGTCAGCTGTAACATATAGCTGACACTTTGCTGTAACGGCCAACATCTGTGCTGGCACTGATGTCGGCCGTTTAACCCCCTGCTGCATAGCTGTGGCAGGGTCCCGATAGTTATGATGGCAATAGGACGCCTTCACAGGCATCCGGCTTGTCATGGTATTTAAGCCTGATCAGGCTCCTGTCAGAAGCAGGAGCCTTATCAGACTTAGTGTAAGTGTAAATACATTGCAGTACACTCTATAGTGTATTGTTGAGGCATCAGACTCACTGGAGAACCAAGAGTCCCAAAAAGTGTTTAAAAAAAAAAATCTAACATTTTCCCATATCCGCACATTTATAATTGGGTAAAAATGAAAAAAATAAAATATATTACACATGTTTGGTATTGCCGCATCTGTAAAGTGACACATGTCAGATTTCCAAAAACCAGCCTGGTCACGAAGGTGCAAAATGGCCCGGTCATTAAGGGGTTAAAGACATATTTTTATACACATCATGAAACAAGTTTAGTCATGGTACAATGTCAGAAATAATACATCCAATCATTGGCTTAGTAAAATGACAATAGGATCAATGTATATAATCGAATGATGACTTATGAAAGTGATTATCGTACCACAAAGATCTAGTTTGATAACGGACATTCTCATATCTCCCTTTTTCTTATAAGAACTGAGCCCCCCTCCCCAACCACTTATTACCTTCAAACATACAAGAAAATATTGTATATTTCTCAAACCACATGACCACTTGCTGGGAGTCCTCAATTTGTTGCAAGGCCAAATTTTTCTAATGTGCATTTCAACTGGGCCTCATAGTACCGAGTAGTTGATTTGAAAGGTTCCATCATTTCCCCATTTTCTATGTCTGACAAAGTGTGCTTAATAAAGATAAATCACAGAAAAAATATTTAATGCTCTAACAAAATAGATGCAAACAATATATACTGTATAAACTAAGCCCTCATTCTGATATGATAAAATCTGAGACTCTCAGCCAACATATTTTGATCAAAACACATCTTTGCCCACCTAACCTGCGCTAAGGTGGTCTCAGGTCAGACAGACCCTACGCTAAACATACCTATGCCATTTGGCATCTATGTCCAGGAGCGCAGACTCTCCACATATGGTGTGTTGCTCCTAGTCACCTCTGTGTGCATCAGCAAACAGTGAGAGGAGGAGCAAGCACACCTATATGTACCACCTAACCAAGGTGCTCTGTTTGATAGGGAAGGCAAAAGTGCACAGGAATGCTACTCAAGATAAACTAGGAGCGCATTGACACCTGAAGGTGCCACTCCCTCAAGTACATACTAGTTGTATTAGCAGCCAAGCAATGCATTCTAAGATGCTGGTTACAGCCACTTTCTCCTTGGTACTTTGAAATGTCTCATATACCTGGATAGACTAGACACAGAAAGGACACAAAGAAAAAGCTATAGACGGATTGTTCACAAAATGGAGGCTCTTTATTAAACACAAATCACAGAAAAAGAGGATAAAAAACATACTGCACGATGTAATAAAAAATTGCGGATGTCAGTGGCTACATATATAAAAATAAATCACAGAAAAAAATATTTAATGCAAACGACATATACTGTATAAACTAAGCCCTCATTCTGATATGATAAAATCTGAAACTCTTAGCCAATATGTTTTGATCAAAACACATCTGTGCCCACCTACTCAGCGCCAAGGTGGTCTCAGGTCAGGCATATATGTAGCCACTGACATCCGCAATTATTTATTACATCGTGCAAGATGTTTTTTATCCTCTTTTTCTGTAATTTGTGTTTATTAAAGAGCCTCCATTTTGTGAACAATCCGTCTGTATCTTTTTCTTTGTGTCCTTTCTGTGTCTAGTCTATCCATGTATATGAGACATTTCAAAGTACCAAGGAGAAAGTGGCTGTAACCAGCATCTTAGAATGCATTTCTTGGCTGCCAATAAAACTAAATGAATTCCCTTAATTGCAACCACTGGATTGACTATAATGGCATCCAATGGGGATCTAGGTTCTAGGCGCTTTCTGGCAGAAATGGCGGCTTTCAGCCGATGAAAAGTCGTACATGAAGGACTTTTTGTCCAGCTGAAAGCTGACATTGATGCCAGAATCCAACTGATTCCCATCAGATCCTATTACAATCAATGAGAATAGGCAGTTCATGTCATTATCCGGCTATGCCAGATACAGTGAACTTCGGCAGGCTGTTCCTCTACCAAAAGAGACTACTGGATTTCCGAATACAGAAATTTTGGCGGCGGTCGCTTGGTTTTTGTTTCCCATTCATTTAATTTGAAAGAAGCGTTGAAGATTGCAGAGCAGCGATCTAAAGCAGACTGTTGCTCCGAGATCTTCAGGGCTGCTTTCCAATGTCTGCCACCAGCAAACGTGTGGACTCCGCTTCCTATTCTTTTCAGTGGCCACGGGCGCTTTATAGCTGCAATTGCATCAGAAGTAAACATGTCCATGTTCTTGACATGGTCAAGGCTATAAACCGCCAGCCACATGAACTGATGCAAGACTTTTAATAAAGAATAATGGTAGGCGGAGTCAGGGTTGGGCGATATCAAAAATATTTTCACAATAATGATATTAAGAAATATATCATGATAACGATATATAAGTAACATAGTTTATAAGGCTGAAAAAAGACATCTGTCCATCCAGTTAGGCCTGTTATCCTGGAAGTTGATCCAGAGGAAGGCAAAAAACCCCTGTCAGGTAGAAGCCAATTTCCCCCACTTTAGGGAAAAAAATTCCTTCCCGACTCCAATCAGGCAATCAGAATAACTCCCTGGATCAATGACCCCTCTCTAGTAACTATAGCCTGTAATATTATTACACTCCAGAAATACATCCAGTCCCCTCTTGAACTCTGTTAGTGAACTTATCATCACCACCTCCTCAGGCAGAGAGTTCCATAGTCTTACTGCTCTTACCATAAAGAATCCTTTTGTATGTTTGTGTACAAACCTTTTTTCCACCAGACACAGAGGATGTCCCCTCGTCACAGTCACAGTCCTGGGGATAAATAGATGATGGGAGAGATCTCTGTACTGACCCCTGATATATTTATACATAGTTATTAGATCTCCCCTCAGTCGTCTTTTTTCTAAAGTGAATAACCTTAATTTTGATAATCTTTCTGGGTACTGTAGTCCACCCATTCTAGTTATTACTTTAGTTGCCCTCCTCTGAACCCTCTCCAGCTCTGCTATGTCTGCCTTGTTCACAGGAGCCCAGAACTGTACACAGTACTCCATGTGTGGTCTGACTAGTTATTTGTAAAGTGGCAGGACTATGTTCTCATCACGGGCATCTATGCCCCTTTTGATGCAAACCATTATCTTATTGGCCTTGGCAGCAGCTGTCTGACACTGGTTTCTGCAGCTTAGTTTGCAGTTTACTAAAATTCCTAGGTCTTTTTCCATGTCAGTGTTACCCAGTGTTTTACCATTTAGTATGTACTGGTGACTTGCATTATTCCTTCCTATGTGCATAACCTTATATTTGTCAGTGTTAAACCTCATCTGCCACTTCTCTGCCCAAGCCTCCAGTCTATCCAGATACATCTGTAGCAGTGTACTGTCCTCTTCTGTGTTAATCACTTTGCACAGTTTAGTGTCATCTGCAAAAATTGATATTTTACTGTGCAAGCCTTCTACAAGATCATTAATAAATATATTGAAGAGAATAGGGCCCAATACTGACCCCCTGTGGTACCCCACTAGTGACAGTGACCCACTCTGAGTATGTAACGTTAATAACCACCCTCTGTTTTCTATCACTTAGCCAGTTACTTACCCACATACAGACATTTTCTCCCAGGCCAAGCATTCTCATTTTATATACTAACCTTTTATGTGGTACCGTGTCAGATGCTTTGGAGAAGTCCAGATATATGACATCCATCCAGGAGAATGTGGTGCCCATTTTCAAAAAAAAAGGGTGCTAGGTCTTCACCAGAAAATTATAGGCCAGTAAGCTTAACATCCATAGTGGGAAAAATGTTTGAGGGCCTTCTACGGGACTACATACAGGATTATGTAACTGTCAATAATATAATAAGTGATAGCCAACATGGTTTTACTAAGAACAGAAGCTGTGGAATAGCCTGCCGCAGGAGCTGGTCACAGCAAATACAGTAAATGGCTTCAAAAAGGGTTTAGATGACTTTTTAAAATAAAAATAACATTGAGGTTTATGACAATGTATAGAAATCTTGTTCTACACACCCTTTCCCTTGGCCCAACCCCTTTTTAAAAGGAAGATGGACATTGATCCAGGGATCGATATAGCAGGATTACAGGTTGGACTTGATGGACTTTTGTCTTTTCCAACCTTAACAACTATGTAAGATTATATAGTTCATATATAGTTCTTATGTTGCAAATCATCCAGAAAGACAGAACTGCCTAGTTTCTGAAGCTCTATAGTGCAGAGGTCAGTGCTTCCATTCAAAGCTCAGTGCTGTGATTTGCAGGAGTAGCCGGTGCTTTCATTAAGGTTCACTGCTGTGGTTTACGGGATAAACCATCTCCACATACTGATAGGGATCGTTGCCTTTCAAACAATGTTTATAGCATGCTGTACTGTAATTTTTTAATACTATATATATATATATATATAAATATATATATATATATATATATATATATATATATATATATATACACACACTGTATATATATATATATATATACAGACAAAATGTTTGGACACACCTTCTCATTCAAAGAGTTTTCTGTATTTTCATGACTCTGAAAATTGTAGATTCACACTGAAGGCATCAACACTATGAATTAACACATGTGGAATTATATACTTAACAAAAGAGTTTGAAACAACTGAAAATATGTCTTATATTCTAGGTTCTTCAAAGCAGCCACCTTTTGCTTTGATTACTGCTTTGCACACTCCTGGCATTCTCTTGATGAGCTTCAAGAGGTAGTCACCTGAAATGGTTTTCAATTCACAGGTGTGCCCTGTCAGGTTTAATAAGTGGGATTTCTTGCCTTATAAATGGGGTTGGGACCATGAGTTGTGTTGGGCAGAAGTCAGGTGGATACACAGCTGATAGTCCTACTGAATAAACTGTTAGAATTTGTATTATGGCAAGAAAAGAGCAGATAAGTAAAGAAAAACGAGTGGCCATCATTACTTTAAGAAATAAAGGTCAGTCAGTCCGAAAAATTGGGAAAACTTTGAAAGTGTCCCCAAGTGCAGTCGCAACAACCATTTAAGCGCTACAAAGAAACTGACTCACATGAGGACCGCCCCAGGAAAGGAAGACCAAGAGTCACCTCTGCTGCGGAGGATAAGTTCATCCGAGTCATCAGCCTCAGAAATCGCAGGTTAACAGCAACTCAGATTAGAGACCAGGTCAATGCCACACAGAGTTCTAGCAGCAGACACATCTCTACAACAACTGTTAGGAGGAGACTGTGTGCAGCAGGCCTTCATGGTAAAATAGCTGCTAGGAAACCACTGCTAAGGACAGGCAACAAGCAGAAGAAACTTGTTTGGGCTAAAGAACACAAGGAATGGACATTAGACCAGTGGAAATCTGTGCTTTGGTCTGATGAGTACAAATTTAAGATCTTTGGTTCCAACCACCGTGTCTTTGTGCGACGCAGAAAAGGTGAACGGATGGACTCTACATGCCTGGTTCCCACCGTGAAGCATGGAGGAGGAGGTGTAATGGTGTGGGGGTGCTTTGCTGGTAACACTGTTGGGGATTTATTCAAAATTAAATGCATACTGAACCAGCATGGCTACCACAGCATCTTGCAGCGGCATGCTATTCCATCCGGTTTGCGTTTAGTTGGACCATCATTTATTTATCAACAGGACAATGACCCCAAACACACCTCCAGGCTGTGTAAGGGCTATTTGACCAAGAAGGAGAGTGATGGGGTGCTACGCCAGATGACCTGGCCTCCACAGTCACCAGACCTGAACCCAATCGAGATGGTTTGGGGTGAGCTGGACCGCAGAGTGAAGGCAAAAGGGCCAACAAGTGCTAAGCATCTCTGGGAACTCCTTCTAGACTGTAGGAACACAGGAATGCCAAGAGTGTGCAAAGCAGTAATCAAAGCAAAAGGTGGCTACTTTGAAGAACCTAGAATATAAGACATATTTTCAGTTGTTTCACACTTTTTTGTTCAGTATATCATTCCATATGTGTTAATTCATAGTTTTGATGCCTTCAGTGTGAATCTACAATTTTCATAGTCATGAAAATACAGAAAACTCTTTGAATGAGAAGGTGTGTCCAAACTTTTGGTCTGTACTGTATATATATATATATATATATATATATATATATATATATATATATATATGTGTTGAAAGTAAAAAAGGAGGAATGTGGGGCTTTTGCAGTCAGGGCAGGAAGGGGTAAAATCAGCTGTGTCCTGAGGAAACTTAGTAGCTCAGAAGGGTCTCTCTCTCTCTCCAAGCACCAAATGTAACTCAGAGGCAGGGAACCTGCGGACATTTTTTTCTACCTTCTTTTATTTACATTGATTTCCGGGATCTTCACTCTATATTAACAGCACGGCCACAACAATCTGCACCACAAGATCATTCTGTAACCTGACGAGAAAAAAGTTACAGATACAAGCCTACTGCCGCGACATGGAAAGCCGTGCAGCGGTAGGAAAGAGATTAAGCAAAAATAAAACTGAACGACAAGCAATGAATGTATTACATTCTCCACTTATTTTTCCCTTGAGTATAATCAGATTATTTCCTTGGTCACCAAACACTTACCTATTTTAGATTATGACCCCCGAGTGAACGATATATTATCTAATGGGCGTAGGTTCGTGGCGCGACGAGGTGTAACCCTAGGCACCCTAGGGTTGGATGATATCAAAAATATTCCCACGATAATGATATTAAGAAATTTATTGCGACAATGATATATATCATGATAAATACCCATTTAAAAGAAAAAAAAACACTTAGGGCCACAAGGAGACATTAAACTGTATGGGGCATCCACCAGGAGACCTTATACTGTATGGGCAGCCACAAGGAGGCAAACCATGACAATATACTGCATGGGGCAGCCACAAGGAGACGTTATACTGTATAGGGACAGCCATAAAGAGATGTTATACTGTATGGGGGCAGTCACAAAGAGACATTATACTGTATGGCGGCAGCCACAAGGAGATGTTATACTGTATGGGGGCAGCCACAAAGAGATGTTATACTGTATGAGGGCAGTCACAAAGAGACATTATACAGTGTGGAGCAGCCACAAGGAGATGTTATACAGTATGGGGCACTGTCTGAGGTGGCCACAAGGAGACATTAAACTGTATGGGGCATCCACCAGGAGACATTATACTGTATGGGGAGCCACAAGGAGGCACACCATGACAATATACTGTATGGAGGGCAGCCATAAAGAGACGTTATACTGTATGGGGGCAGTCACAAAGAGACATTATGGTGGCCCCCAATACAACAATGTCTTGAGGCCATCATACAGTAATGTCTTCTTGTTGGTCATGTATGTGGGAGGGACTCAGGATGACTCATTCCCTAATGCCTGCTATTTCAATGTGCAGTAGTGCGGTGCAGCTTGCAGGCAGGCAGGAAGGAGCAGACCAGAGTCAGAAAGGGCCACAGTAGAAGACATACATGGTCACCATCATAGACAAACATTGCACCGTCTACTCCTTCCTGCCTGCCTGCCTGCAAGCTGCACTGCACTACTGCACATTGAAATAGCAGGCATTAGGGAATGAGTCATCATGAGTCCCTCCCACATACATGACCAACAAGAAGATATTACTGTATGGTGGCCTCAAGACATTGTTATATTGGGGGCCACCATAATGTCACCTTGTGGCTGCCCCCATACAGTAATGTCTCCTCGTGGCCGCCCCAGACCATGCACGGCCCAGCTCCCATTCATTTGTATAGAGCCGACGGAAATAGCCGAGCCAGCTGGCTCGGCTATTTTCGGCGGCCCCATACAAATGAATGGAGGGCGGGCGCGCATGTGCGGTGCGCCCTCCTTCACTTTCGGGGCCCTGTTCTCGATATAGGTGCGGGTTTAAACTTAAACTTTTTAATTATGTAATTCTCTATGATTATGTTTTTATTGGTGTCTGTTCACATTATGTTACCGAAAACCATTTGTGTTTTTCATGTATTTCTGTACTTTCTTGCATATTCTCTATAGGCACAGTCCACTTTTCCATGCCAGAGTTTCCAAAGTGTTGTTCTCCAAGCATGCCCTGGTTTTCTGCATTTAAACTCATTTTATCTTTTATGTATTATACCATGACTAAGGGCTCCTCTGCCTGAAACGGTCAACACAATGTTTTTAACTTGTTTATGTCCTGAGATGAAATATAGATATTTTATGCTTATCCTGGGAGTGCCGAGCAGAATATACTTCAGACAACATTATCCTCTAATACAGTGGGGAAAAAAGTATTTAGTCAGTCACCAATTGTGCAAGTTCTCCCACTTAAAAAGATGAGGGAGGCCTGTAATTGACATCATAAGTAGACCTCAACTATGAGAGACAAAATGAGAAAACAAATCCAGAAAATCACATTGTCTGATTTTTTAAGAATTTATTTGCAAATTATGGTGGAAAATAAGTATTTGGTCAATAACGAAAGTTCATGTCAATACTTTGTTATATATCCATACAATGACAGAGGTCAAACGTTGTCTGTAAGTCTTCACAAGGTTGGCACACACTGTTGCTGGTATGTTGGCCCATTCCTCCATGCAGATCTCTTCTAGAGCAGTGATGTTTTGGGGCTGTCGCTGACCAACTCGGACTTTCAACTCCCTCCAAAGGTTTTCTATGGGGTTGAGATCTGGAGACTGGCTAGGCCACTCCAGGACCTTGAAATGCTTCTTACAAAGCCACTCCTTCGTTGTCCTGGCAGTGTGCTTGGGATCATTGTCATGCTGAAAGACCCAGCCACGTTTCATCTTCAATGCCCTTGCCGATGGAAGGAGGTTTGCACTCAAAATCTCACGATACATGGGCCCCATTCATTCTTTCACGTACACGGATCAGTCGTCCTGGTCCCTTTGCAGAGAAACAGCCCCAAAGCATGATGTTGCCACCCCCTTGCTTCACAGTAGGTATGGTGTTCTTTGGATTGAAAAATTGGCGTTTCCTAATCCCGCTCACAATGGAGGGGGATAAAAAAGAAACCAAAAAGAGTGCACAATCGCGTGATACGTTTTTTTACACAAGAGTAGTTAGATATATCGAAAAGTTGGAGGCTCACCTTTTAGGGTTGCGCTTATAGGCACAACTCTATTGACATCATGAAAGAAGTATTGAAGATTGGATCCAACGAATGCAGCCGCAGAGAGTTAATCTTGTAGTAGGGATGCCAAATGGTCCCATCAAGAGAGGTACATGGGAGGATAAGATTTTCTGCTTTCAGGCGCAAAATGATGTAGGTCCAAACTTCTCAGGATTTGATTCGGCAATATTTTATTACCAGCGTATAAGTGAACATAAAACGACGCGTTTCGGGGAATACAAGGTCCCCTTCATCAGGTTACAACACTTAGAAGATAATGCAAACATACAAACATTTATAGTGTGTGTACATACCCCAAAAACCGCCAAAAACCGCATTGGGAGGCGGTACTGATGAGTTCATGAATAATTAATTAGATGTTGCATATATACATACTTAAATAAAACACAATAAACATACATAAAACTTGTTGTTAATGAAAGTCATCAGTGTCTATATGAATCTTGGCATAGTTTGTAAAAACGAGTATTTAATAGATTCATTTAACTGGAAAGTAGCGGACCACATGACCGGCTAATGGAACGCAGGCCGAGTCACGTGGTCGGCTCGTGGAGCGCAGCGCTCGGCACTTGATCGAACCGCCCATAGGGATAGAGAGGCAGGGCTACAAGTCCGAGCTCTCAGTATAGTGAAGGCGGTTCATTGTTCACATGGCTGGGTCATGTGATTGGCCGATGGACCACTTGTGGAACGCAAGCAGGAGCTTGCAGAAAAGAGGGAGGGGGCAGCGCTGGCAGCTAGGACAGCGAGCTGATTCCAAAACGGGGGCTCATTGTTTAGTAGTTATAAGGAAAGTGTTAGGAAGGGGTAGTGTGAACATAAGATTGTTGGCTGAGGGTAGACTGTTATGAAAATAATTAATGAAATAAAGGTATTTAGTGTATGATGTGGTTATAGGGTGGTGGCTTAACCCTTTCACCCCCGGAGGTTTTTTCGGTTTTGCGTTTTCGTATTTTGCTCCTTGACTTCATACAGCCATAACTTTTTTTATTTTTCTGCTCACATAGTTGTATGAGGGCTTGTTTTTTGCAGGACAAGTTGTACTTTCAAACACCACCATTTATTATTGGATATGGTGTAGTGGGAAGCGGGAAAAAAATTCCAACTCGTGTGAAATTGCAAAAAAAACACTATTCCGCTACAGTTTTCCGGGTTTTTTATTTACGGCGTTTGCTGTTTATTAAAACTGACCGGTTACTTTCATTCTACAGGTTAGTACGAATCCAGCGGTACCTAACATGTATAGTTTTTCTTGTGTTTTGATAGTGATAAAAAAATGATAAAGTTGGTTGTTTTGTTTTTGTTTTTTTGGTCGTCATATCTTGACCCCGATAACTTTTTGGCATTTATGTGTACGGAGCTGTATGGGGGCTCATTTTTTGCGGGGAGATCTGAAGTTTTTATTGATACCATTCTGGGGTGTGTATGACTTTTTGATCGCTTTTTATTTAATTTTTTTTAGAAAAAAAAAGTGACAAAACGGCGAATTGCCATTTTGACGCTTTTTTCCACCACACAATTCACCGTGTTGGAATTTTTTTATTTTTATTTTAAAAGTACGGGCGTTTTCGGTCACGGTGATACCCATGATGTCTATATTTATTGTTCTTTAGGTATTTCTTTTTTAATTATACGGAAAGGGGGGTGATTTAAACTTTTATATTTTTTTTATTTTTTGTATATTTTTCAACATTTTTTTAAAAATTTTTTTATTATTTGAAAGCTCAAATATGAGCTAATATATTGTACTTTTAATTTTTTCACTATGAGCAATCTCTGATTTTTAATCTTGAATTAAAACTCATGATTGCTCATTTCTTATCTGCCATCTAGTGGCCAGAATAAGAATTGCACTTTGAAAGCTGTAATCCTCACCAGCGAGGATTACAGCTTTCATAGCGTGTACAGACGGCCCGATTGGCCAATCGGGTCATCTGTACATCACCCGGAAGCAGTTCGCCACCGGAAGCCTCCAGAGGGGCCACCGGAAGCCTCCAGAGGGGCCCACAAGAAATTAAAGGCCCATCGGAAGACGCCGCCGATGGCGGTAAGTAGCCGCAAGTCTCTGCTGTTAGAAACAGCAGAGACTTGACGGCCATGACGCCCGCCACACCCGCGAGCGGGCGTCATGTCCCTGCACCGCCCGAGCGCCGTACATGTACGGCGCCGGTCGGGAAGGGGTTAAGGTTGACTATTATAAAGTGGAGAGAATAAGATAAACATATGGTCTAAAAATAATGATAATAAAAACATATGATTAATGTTGGTTGCAGTTATGTGTGCTTTTTTAAAAATAATTTCTGTACAGTGTGTGTTTAAAAGGACCTGAAGAAATTGTCCTCAAAAACATATACATACATCACAAATACAAAAGAAAATTACATAGCAAAAAATAGCAAAAAAAATAAAATAAAATTATATATATATATATATATATATATATATATATATATATATATTTGTGTGTACATACACATTAGCGGGGACAACCAAATCAGCACAGAATGGTTACACGTACATGTTTCTAAATTAATTTCGAAGGCTTCATTCAGTCCATATGGGTTGAGGCTGTTTAATTTAAAAATCCAGAACATTTCCCGTCGGTGTATAAATTGAATGTCCTCCCGTTGGTGAATGGGGATTTGTTCAATTGTAGTAATTCTGAAGCCGGTCATGCTGCCGTTGTGATATTCTGTTGAGTGTCTAGATACGCTATGCTACTGGTATTTCTTCCGGATATTAGAACGGTGCTTATTCAATCTATTTCTTAAAGTCTGCGTTGTGCGTCCAACATATAACAGATTGCAAGGGCCAGGACATAAATGACATATGTGGAACTACAGTCCAGATTGCCCTTTATTTGAAAAGTCTCCCCACTTGAATTGTTTTTAAACGTTTCACTTTTGCAGATAGTATCACAACATAGGCATCTTGGTTGGTTACATTTATTGCAACCATTCCAAGGGGTCTGATTGCTAATGCTTTGGGGGATGTTTAATGGTTCCTTTAGTATACTTGGTGCTAGAATATTTTTCAAGGTCCTAGCCCTCCTATATGTTAAACAGGGAGCTTAAGGGAGTAGTTTACATAGAATGGGATCCCTTTTGAGGATATACCAATGTTTCTTAAAACTGCTTTAATAATTTGGAAGTTCTGATTGTACGTCGTGATGAAATTGAAACCAAAAGTATTACATTTGGTTTTTGAGAAATCTTTTTTACGGGGAATCAAACATTCTGCTTGAGTGAGTTTAGAAACTCTGGTGATTGCCCCATTTATTAGATTCTCTGGGTACCAGAAGATTTAAGATTAGTTACATGTTTTTGTAGATATAGGTCGATGTAGTGTGAAAGGTTTCTAGTGAGGGATGTGACCCCTGAAATGATTGGACGTCCAGGGGGGTTCTCAAGGCTTTTGTGAACCTCCGGGAGGTGGTAAAATGTAGCTAGAGTGGTGTCTTTTACCAGTATATACTCTTTTTCCTTTTTTGTAAGAAAATCGCCAGCTGTTTTGATGAGAGTCTCAAAATCCTTCCTATCTTGTACAGAGGTGTCCTCATCAGTATTTTTGGTCCGATAAAATATTAAATGCCTCTTTAAGATAGTCATCCTTGTTCTGGATGACTATGCCCCCACCCTTGTCAGCACTCCTAATGGTGATGTTGGGGTTGGATTTTAAGTTTTTTAGGGCCCATTTTTCAGTGGATTTTAGATTGTGTTTGATGGGAGCACCATTGGTGATACCTCTGAACTCCTCTGAAACTACAGAGTAAAATGTTTCTAAAAAGCCGCCTCTATGGTGGAGAGGATAGAAATCAGATGGAGGTTTAAGGCCAGATGGGATAAATTGATCAGGGTTCTCCTGGTGGTTTTCTGGAGTGGAACTACAGTAGTTTACATAGAATGGGATCCCTTTTGAGGATATACCAATGTTTCTTAAAACTGCTTTAATAATTTGGAAGTTCTGATTGTACGTCGTGATGAAATTGAAACCAAAAGTATTACATTTGGTTTTTGAGAAATCTTTTTTACGGGGAATCAAACATTCTGCTTGAGTGAGTTTAGAAACTCTGGTGATTGCCCCATTTATTAGATTCTCTGGGTACCAGAAGATTTAAGATTAGTTACATGTTTTTGTAGATATAGGTCGATGTAGTGTGAAAGGTTTCTAGTGAGGGATGTGACCCCTGAAATGATTGGACGTCCAGGGGGGTTCTCAAGGCTTTTGTGAACCTCCGGGAGGTGGTAAAATGTAGCTAGAGTGGTGTCTTTTACCAGTATATACTCTTTTTCCTTTTTTGTAAGAAAATCGCCAGCTGTTTTGATGAGAGTCTCAAAATCCTTCCTATCTTGTACAGAGGTGTCCTCATCAGTATTTTTGGTCCGATAAAATATTAAATGCCTCTTTAAGATAGTCATCCTTGTTCTGGATGACTATGCCCCCACCCTTGTCAGCACTCCTAATGGTGATGTTGGGGTTGGATTTTAAGTTTTTTAGGGCCCATTTTTCAGTGGATTTTAGATTGTGTTTGATGGGAGCACCATTGGTGATACCTCTGAACTCCTCTGAAACTACAGAGTAAAATGTTTCTAAAAAGCCGCCTCTATGGTGGAGAGGATAGAAATCAGATGGAGGTTTAAGGCCAGATGGGATAAATTGATCAGGGTTCTCCTGGTGGTTTTCTGGAGTGGAACTAGATTCAATTTTGTTCGGTTTGTTTTCCATGATCTGGAAATGTCTTTTTAGTGTTAGTTTTTTTATGTATTTATTGAGATCCAGGAAAAGACTGAACTCATCAATTAATGCTACAGCCATCTACCCCATCCTGAAGAGCCCCAACACCACTACAATTACCGATTTTCTTCGGCCGGTGAGCCGAAAACCCGTAAAAAGAAAAAATTCAGGAGAGGGTGTAGAGGAGGCAAAAGCAAAACGAAAAACACAAAATCCCCCAACCTAGCGTCATATCAGACACAAGGCATTTTCAATTTATCCAATCACACCTTATCGAAAACTGAAAATGCTGTTCTGCCCAAGGGACTTTCCTTTTGCCCCACCAACAAGATTGATGAGTTCAGTCTTTTCCTGGATCTCAATAAATACATAAAAAAACTAACACTAAAAAGACATTTCCAGATCATGAAAAACAAACCGAACAAAATTGAATCTAGTTCCACTCCAGAAAACCACCAGGAGAACCCTGATCAATTTATCCCATCTGGCCTTAAACCTCCATCTGATTTCTATTCTCTCCACCATAGAGGCAGCTTTTTAGAAACATTTTACTCTGTAGTTTCAGAGGAGTTCAGAGGTATCACCAATGGTGCTCCCATCAAACACAATCTAAAATCCACTGAAAAAAGGGCCCTAAAAAACTTAAAATCCAACCCCAACATCACCATTAGGAGTGCCGACAAGGGTGGGGGCATAGTCATCCAGAACAAGGATGACTATCTTAAAGAGGCATTTAATATTTTATCGGACCAAAAATACTATCTTCCTCTGGATGAGGACACCTCTGTACAAGATAGGAAGGATTTTGAGACTCTCATCAAAACAGCTGGCGATTTTCTTACAAAAAAGGAAAAAGAATATATACTGGTAAAAGACACCACTCTAGCTACATTTTACCACTTCCCGAAGGTTCACAAAAGCCTTGAGAACCCCCCTGGACGTCCAATCATTTCACTAGAAACCTTTCACACTACATAGACCTATATCTACAAAAACATGTAACTAATCTTAAATCTTTCCTAAAAGACTCTACATCACTGATTCTACAACTACAAGATATAAAATGGTAACCTAACTAACAATGGTTAACACTTGACGTCTCAGCATTATACTCTAACATTAGGCATGACCTGGGGATCCAATGTACATCTGACTTTTTGACCAATGACGACCAAATGCCAAAAAAACAAAGGGATTTCATCATCAGTGGCATAGAGTTTATTCTAACACACAATACATTCACCTTTCAGAAACAGATTTATAAACAAATCCGGGGGACCGCCATGGGGACATGCTTTGCGCCCAGTTTTGCAAATCTTTTTATGGGCAAGTTCGAAGAGATCTTTATTTACCAAACCAATTTCTGGACTAATAATATAATTTTGTATAAGAGATATATCGATGATCTCATTTTCATCTGGAAAGGAGATTCCACCTCCATTGAGAACTTCATCAACCACTTAAATAGTAACAATTGGGGAATTACCCTCACAGGAACATTTAACGACAGTAGAACTGAATTTCTGGATCTCGAATACCTATCCAAGGACGAACATATCACTACACGTACTTTCTTTAAGAAAGTTGATAGTAACAGTTACTTGGACTTTACTAGCACCCATTATAACTCATGGAAACGAAACATTCCCTTCGGCCAATTCAAAATAACAGCTACAGAGAATTTTGATAAACAATGTGAAATCCTTGGAATGAGATTTCGACAAAAAGGGTACCCGGAGAATCTAATAAATGGGGCAATCACCAGAGTTTCTAAACTCACTCAAGCAGAATGTTTGATTCCCCGCAAAAAAGATTTCTCAAAAACCAAATGCAATAATTTTGGTTTCAATTTGATCATGACATACAATCAGAACTTCCAAATGATTAAAGCAGTGTTAAAGAAACATTGGTATATCCTCAAAAGGGATCCCATTCTATGTAAACTACTCCCTTAAGCTCCCTGTTTAACATATAGGACAGCTAGGACCTTGAAAAATATTCTAGCACCAAGTAAACTAAATGAACCATTAAACATCCCCCAAAGCATTAGCAATCAGACCCCTTGGAATGGTTGCAATAAATGTAACCAACCAAGATGCCTATGTTGTGATACTATCTGCAAAAGTGAAACGTTTAAAAACAATTCAAGTGGTGAGACTTTTCAAATAAAGGGCAATCTGGACTGTAGCTCCACATATGTCATTTATGTCCTGGAATGCCCTTGCAATCTGTTATATGTTGGACGCACAACGCAGACTTTAAGAAATAGATTGAATAAGCACCGTTCTAATGTCCGGAAGAAATACCAGAAGCATAGCGTATCTAGACACTCAACAGAATATCACGACGGCAGCATGACCGGCTTCGGAATTACCGCAATTGAACAAATCCCCATTCACCAACGGGAGGACATTCAATTTATATGCCGACGGGAAATGTTCTGGATTTTTAAATTAAACAGCCTCAACCCATATGGACTGAATGGGTTTTTTTTTTTTTTTGTGCAATTTTTTGCTATTTAATTTTCTTTTGTATTTGTGATGTATGTATATGTTTTTTAGCACAATTTCTTCAGGTCCTTTTAAACACACACTGTACAGAAACTATTTTTTTTTAAAAAAAAGCACACTTAACTGCAACCAACATTAATCATATGTTTTTATTATGATTATTTTTTAGATCATATGTTTATCTTATTCTCTTCACTTTATAATAGTCAACCTTAAGCCACCACCCTATAACCACATCATACACTAAATACCTTTATTTCATTAATTATTTTCATAACAATCTACCCTCAGCCAACAATCTTATGTTCACACTACCCCTTCCTAACACTTTCCTTATAACTACTAAACAATGAGCCCCCCGTTTTGGAATCAGCTCGCTGTCCTAGCTGCCAGTGCTGCCCCCTCCCTCTTTTCTGCAAGCTCCTGCTTGCGTTCCACAAGTGGTCCATTGGCCGATCACATGACCCAGCCATGTGATCAATGAACCGCCTTCACTATACTGAGAGCTCGGACTTGCAGCCCTCCCTCTCCATCCCTATGGGCGGTCCGATCAAGTGCCGGGCGCTGCGTTCCACAGGCCGACCACGTGACTCGGCCTGCGTTCCATTAGCCGGTCACGTGGTCCGCTACTTTCCAGTTAAATGAATCTATTAAATACTCGTTTTTACAAACTATGCCAAGATTCATATAGACACGGATGACTTCCATTAACAACAAGTTTTATGTATGTTTATTGTGTTTTATTTAAGTATGTACAGTGCCTACAAGTAGTATTCAACCCCCTGCAGATTTAGCTGGTTTGATAAGATGCAAATAAGTTAGAGCCTTCAAACTTCAAACAAGAGCAGGATTTATTAACAGATGCATAAATCTTACAAACCAAAAAGTTATGTTGCTCAGTTAAATTTTAATAAATTTTAAACATAAAAGTGTGGGTCAATTATTATTCAACCCCTCAAACCACCAGAATTCTGTTTGGTTCCCCTAAAGTATTAAGAAGTAGTTCAGGCACAAAGAACAATGAGCTTCACATGTTTGGATTAATTATCTGTTTTTCCAGCCTTTTCTGACTATTTAAGACCCTCCCCAAACTTGTGAACAGCACTCATACATGGTCAACATGGGAAAGACAAAGGAGCATTCCAAGGCCATCAGAGACAAGATCGTGGAGGGTCACAAGGCTGGCAAGGGGTACAAAACCCTTTCCAAGGAGTTGGGTCTACCTGTCTCCACTGTTGGGAGCATCATCCGGAAGTGGAAGGCTTATGGAACTACTGTTAGCCTTCCACGGCCTGGACAGCCTTTGAAAGTTTCCTCCCATGCCGAGGCCAGGCTTGTCCGAAGAGTCAAGGCTAACCCGAGGACAACAAGGAAGGAGCTCCGGGAAGATCTCATGGCAGTGGGGACATTGGTTTCAGTCAATACCATAAGTAACGTACTCCACCGCAATGGTCTCCGTTCCAGACGAGCCCGTAAGGTACCTTTATTTTCAAAGCGTCATGTCAAGGCTCGTTTACAGTTTGCTCATGATCACTTGGAGGACTCTGAGACAGACTGGTTCAAGGTTCTCTGGTCTGATGAGACCAAGATCGAGATCTTTGGTGCCAACCACACACGTGACGTTTGGAGACTGGATGGCACTGCATACGACCCCAAGAATACCAGCCCTACAGTCAAGCATGGTGGTGGCAGCATCATGCTGTGGGGCTGCTTCTCAGCCAAGGGGCCTGGCCATCTGGTCTGCATCCATGGGAAGATGGATAGCACGGCCAACCTGGAGATTTTGGCCAAGAACCTCCGCTCCTCCATCAAGGATCTTAAGATGGGTCGTCATTTCATCTTCCAACAAGACAACGACCCAAAGCACACAGCCAAGAAAACCAAGGCCTGGTTCAAGAGGGAAAAAATCAAGGTGTTGCAGTGGCCTAGTCAGTCTCCTGACCTTAACCCAATTGAAAACTTGTGGAAGGAGCTCAAGATTAAAGTCCACATGAGACACCCAAAGAACCTAGATAACTTGGAGAAGATCTGGTCTTTCCATACAACATCTTGGTCTTTCCATACAACATCTTTCAAGTGCAACTTTTTAAGTGCACATACAGAATTATACCAGAATGTAATACTTTGGATATAGAATCTACTTTGTCATCACCATCTACTGACCATCATCCATTTTCTCTCCTTTCCAGGTATGTCTTTACTGAATGCAACTGCACCCAACTTTCCAAGAACCTGATAACATCCACATAGCTCATCTTTCCTTCCCAATCCCTGGTATGTCTTTACTGAATGCAACTGCACCCAACTTTCCAAGAACCTGATAACATCCACATAGCTCATCTTTCCTTCCCAATCCCTGGTATGTCTTTACTGAATGCAACTGCACCCAACTTTCCAAGAACCTGATAACATCCACATAGCTCATCTTTCCTTCCCAATCCCTGGTATGTCTTTACTGAATGCAACTGCACCCAACTTTCCAAGAACCTGATAACATCCACATAGCTCATCTTTTCCTTCCCAATCCCTGGTATGTCTTTACTGAATGCAACTGCACCCAACTTTCCAAGAACCTGATAACATCCACATAGCTCATGACTCCATCTATCTCCTTCCCCAATCCCTGGTATGTCTTTACTGAATGCAACTGCACCCAACTTTCCAAGAACCTGATAACATCCACATAGCTCATCTTTCCTTCCCAATCCCTGGTATGTCTTTACTGAATGCAACTGCACCCAACTTTCCAAGAACCTGATAAACATCCACATAGCTCATCTTTCCTTCCCAATCCCTGGTATGTCTTTACTGAATGCAAACTGCACCCAACTTTCCAAGAACCTGATAACATCCACATAGCTCATCTTTCCTTCCCAATCCCAGGTATGTCTTTACTGAATGCAACTGCACGCCAACTTTCCAAGAACCTGATAACATCCACATAGCTCATCTTTCGCTTCCCAATCCCTGGTATGTCTTTACTGAATGCAACTGCACCCAACTTTCCAAGAACCTGATAAACATCCACATAGCTCATCTTTCCTTCCCAATCCCTGGTATGTCTTTACTGAATGCAACTGCACCCAACTTTCCAAGAACCTGATAACATCCACATAGCTCATCTTTCCTTCCCAATCCCTGGTATGTCTTTTACTGAACATTAATGTCTTATTCCCTGATGATGGATTTATTGAGTACTTGTTTATATTGACTATTCACCCCTGTGTCTGGTCCTACTTGATTAGGCCAACTCTAACCTCCTCCCCACTTGGTCACAACCTGATTGAGCACAGAGTGGTATAATCTAAGTGCTTAGGGTCTTTAGACCTAGGTCTTTCCATACAACATCTTTCAAGTGCAACTTTTTTAAGTGCACATACAGAATTATACCAGAATGTAATACTTTGGATATAGAATCTACTTTGTCATCACCATCCTACTGACCCATCATCCTTTTCTCTCCTTTCCCAGGTATGGTCTTTTACTGAATGCAACTGCACCCAACTTCCAAGAACCTGAACACCACATAGCTCATCTTCCTCCAATCCCTGGTAATTTACTGAATGCAACTGCCACCCAACTTCCAAGACCTGATAACATCCACATAAAGCTCATCCTTTCCTTCCCAATCCCTGGTATGTCTTTACTGGAAGGCAACTGCCACCCAAACTTTCCAACGAACGCCTGAATAACAATCCACAGAGCTCATCTTTCCTTCCCACCCTGGTATGTCTTTTACTGAATGCAACTGCTACCCAACTTTCCAGAACCTGAGATAACTCCACATAGCCTATCTTTTTCCAATCTGGTAACTTTCCTAAATGCAACTGCACCCACTTTCCAAGAACCTGATAACAAACATAGCTCATCTTTCCTTCCCATCCCTGGTATGTCTTTACTGAATGCACTGCACCCAACTGATAACATCCACAAGAACCTGATAACAATCCACATAAGTCATCTTTCCTTCCCAATCCCTGGTATGTCTTTATGAATGCAATGCACCCAACTTTCCAAGAACCTGATAACATCAATAGCTCATCTTCTTCCCAATCCCTGGTTGTCTTTACTGAATGCACTGCACCCAATTTTCCAAGAACTGATAAATAACATCCACCAATCCTGGTATGTCTTTACTGAATGCAACTGCACCAACTTTCCAGAACCTGATAACATCACATAGCTCATCTTTCCTTCCCAATCCCGTATGTCTTACTGAATGCAACTGCACCCAACTTTCCAAGAACCTGATAACATCCACATAGCTCATTTTCCTTCCAATCCCTGTATGT
>ONZH01015016.1:0-36166 GCA_900303285.1 Rhinella marina | reverse complement strand
ACCTGCAGTCCTGTGTAAACCAAGATAACACAAGTGCTGATAATGTGGTAGTGTTACCTGCAGTCCTATGTAGGTTGTCACGATAACAAAATTTTGATTTGATTTTCGATACCAAGAAAAGTATTGCCTATACTCGTACCATTCGATACCATGCTGAAAAAATAAAACACCCAAAAATCTGTGTGCCCCATCAGACCTCAGAGCAGCCCACTGTGCCCCCATCAGACCTCAGAGCAAGACCCCAGCCGCTTGCCCCATCAGACCTCAGAGCAGCCGCTTAGCCCCCATGCGCCCCCATCAGACCTCAAGCAGCCCACTTTAGCCCCTAACAGACCTCAATCAGCCCACTGTGCCCCCATCAAACCTCAGAGCCCCGCTTAGCCCCCATCAGACCTCAGAGCAGCCACTGCCCCCATCAGACCTCACATCAGCCCACTGTGCCCCCATCAGACCTCCGATCAGCCCACTCTGCCCCCATTAGAATAAAATAAAAAAGTCTCTTACCTCTCATGTCTTCTCCGCCCTGGCGCTGCACTGTCACCTGACTGCGTGCTGCATCAGGTCAGAGTGCGCGCACTACGTCCTGACGCTGTACGCGGTCAGGACAGTGCAGCGCGGGCAGAGACGACAGAGGAGCGCCGGAGCGGAGCCACGGCGCAGGACAGGGAAGAGACTTTTTTATTTTATCTGCCAAAGGTATCGCAAAAGAGCAAATCCCGGTACCGAATCGATACTGGTATAAAAGTATCGATTCAGTATCGAAATATCGATACCCGCAACAACCCTAGTCCTATGTAAAACCACAGATAACACTAGTGCTGATAATGTGGTAGTGTTACCTGCAGTCCCATGTAAAACACATATAACACTAGTGTAGATCATGTGGTAGTGTTACCTGCAGTCCTATGTAAAACCACAGATAACACTAGTGTAGATCATGTGGTAGAGTTACCTGCGTCCTCGGTGTGCCTCTCCGACGGGACTCCATGCTGGCGGCTCTGTCACCATTTCTTCCTCTTGCCCCCACAGAATGTCCTGATGCAGCTGCGTCAAGACATAGGAACACTGTGGGCATGGTGATGGTGACACACACACACACAGGGGGACAGACACACACACACACACACACACAAAGGGACAGAAACACACATACGGACAGAACAAACATATGAACAGACACTTGTGCGACGGTGAGATCGTCAACCAACTTCTATCTAATGTGTGTGGGAACAACACACACACACAGGGACAGACAGAGACACACACACACACACACACACACAGGGACAGGGACACACAGCTAGGCCTTACCACACTCCACCTAGGCTCCTCTCTGTACAGGAACACAGCTCTTGGCTCCTCCCCCACTGGTCACATGGGCGATGACATCAGGAAGGGCCTTTAGCCTGTTCTCTGTTCTGAGTCCTGGGGCCGCTTACCCCAGCAGTGCTCTCCACAAAAAATTGCCTGCACTGCTGGGGTAAGCTGCCCTAGAATTCAGAACAGGTAGTTTAATAAAGACCAGGACACAGCTGCAGGAGTGAGCGGGCACAGTGGGCCCCCCCAGGAGCAGTGGGCCCTGGCACTTGCCCGGGCGTGCTGTGTGCTGACGCCGGCCCTGGTTATACAGCAGCTGAGTTGTATGTTATGAGGTATGGCAGCAGCTGAGATGTGTATTATAATGTTCTACAGCAGCTGAGGTGTGTATAATGAGGTGGGGCAGATGTGGTGTGTATTATGATGTTTGGCAGCAGCTGAGATGTGTATAATGAGGTGTGGCAGAAGATGAGGTGTGTATATTGATGTGCGGCAACAGCTCAGGTATATATTATGAAGTTCTACAGCAGCTAATGTGTATATTATGAGGTATGGCAGCAGCTGAGGTGTGTATTACAATGTTTTGCAGCAGTTGAAGTGTGTATTACGAGCTTCTTCAGCAGCGGAGGTGTGTATTACAAGGTTCTGCTGCGGCTGAGGTGTATACTATCAAATATGGCAGCAACTGAGGTGTGATTATGAGTTGTGGCAGCAGCTGAGGTGTATACTATCAGGTGTGGCAGCAGCTGAGGTGTATATTATGAGGTTCTGCAGCAGTTGAGGTGCATATGAGTTTGCTTTGATAGCAGCCTTCAGCTCGTCTGCATTGTTGGGTCTGGTATCTCTCATCTTCCTCTTCACAATACCCCATAGATTCTCTATGGGGTTAAGGTCAGGCGAGTTTTCTGGCCAATCAAGCACAGTTATACCGTGGTTATTAGACCAGGTATTGGTACTTTTGGCAGTGTGGGTCGGTAATCATCATACTTAAAATAAATAAACTCTTGAAATACATCACTCTGTGTGTAAAGAGTCTATAGAATATATGAGTTTCACTTTTTGAATTGAATTACTGAAATAAATTAACTTTTTGATGATATTCTAATTTTTAAGATGCAATTGTATTTTGCACTGTAGGTCTGGAGCTGTAATTTACACCTTTTTGGTACTGTTATATAGGGTTGTCACGATACCAAAATTTAGTTTCGATTTCGATACCACAAAAAAACTTTCGATACTCGATACCATTCGATACCACGCGAAAAATAAAATGAAAACACAAAATGGCTGTAGATTATTTAAACGTAAAACGTTTATTGAATTAAACAGCAAATTTGCACCAGATTGAGATTGTCAGAGTTTGATATTGATTTTGACATGCCTTCACCTGTCCACTCCTGCCCCAACTTCTCTTGTTTAGGCAAATAATTCTGGAGCAATGCATCTATTCTATCTCTTCTCTTGCAAACTTAAAGGGTTTCGGTCACCGTTTTTTTCAGTATGAATCAGGCTGACATTAGAGATGTGCTAATGTCAGCTGATTCCAAATATATGTCTCTTTTATTTACTGGTGCCCCCATTTTTATATAAAATGAACTTTTATTTTATGCTAATGAGGCCACTAGGTGCAAGGGGCGTTACCTCTGCACCTAGTGGCTATGTTGATTGACAGGACCAGGCAGAGAAAAAACACTCCATTCACTATAGCTTTTAAGGACCTTTAATGATGTCATGAGTCTGACAATAATAAGTGACCCCCATCATATTTAAACAAAATGGTAGTTGCAAGTTTGGGGTTAATTCACATTAACCCCAATCTTGCTAGCTGCCTTATCTTTATTTCCTGCCTTTACTTTGAGGCAGGCTAATTACATTTTGGTGGGTGTCACAGTGGCATAATACCTGTTATGCCTGCAGATAGGCTGACTGCTGCTGAGCTGACTTTTCTGTGCACTGTGCTGTGTAGCACAGTGCACGCTGACTGGCTGTCACGGCTCGGGCTCCGGCTGGCGCTGTGGAGATCAGGAGGAGGAGGAGGCGGCTTTGCTGGTGTTTCCTGAGCTCAGGAGGGGCGGCACCACTTTTTATTGCCTCCCCCCTCCTCCTCCTGTAATAAGCCGGACTTTCATTGGTGGCAGTGGTGCGGCGCTGCGGGCATCTTCAGAGCCCGAACATTTAATTGGCTCTAGTTTCGTGGCATTAGCGGAGGGGAGGGACTCTCTCCCGAGTCCCACTGTCCCTCCCTCCTTCTTCAACACAGAGCGCCCGGAACATGGCGCTCGCCGCGCGCCATGCTTCCTCTTAAAGAGAGATACTAGGCTGCGCAGCAGCGCAGCTAGTATCGCAAGTCTGCAGATCCCGGTACCGAATCGATACAGGTGTAAAAGTATCGATTCGGTATCGAAGTTTCGATACCCGTGACAACCCATAATGTTATATACACAGTGTATAACACTATCTAGCTTGCAGTTTATGGCCCCATTTACATGGACCCAAACTTAAATATTTTCAAACCAGTAATCAGACAGTTCCTTTTAAAGGAGTTATCCAGCATTTTTTGTGTTATGTTTCCTCTTGCATGTGACTTACAAATTTCCCTATTGGGCCAGAGCTGTGCTCCCCGGTGTAATTATTCTCCAGGCACTTACTGGATCTCATGCCATACATACTTCACATTATCCAGGGCTGGTTACAATGCACAATATATGTGGGTTGCACCCAAGGCTGCCGTACATTGTGAACCAGGCCTGGATCACCTGCAGAAGGTATGGCACGTGATCCAGGAAGTAACGCAGAAGGAAAATTGCATCTCAGACAGTGGCGTACATAGAGAAGTAAAGTCCCCATAGTAAGGAACAATCCTGACCAACAGGGGCGGATTGGCCATAGACCTTACAGCGAAATTTCCCGGTGGGCCGATGCCCAGTGGGGCCTCCTAAGACCTCCTCACAGCCGGCCAGTGGAAGTTTTTGGGGATGTATTTTGTGATGGACTGTGGTATTTAGCTCTGTTGGGGTGGTATAATGTGCCCCAATATGGTATTGCTGGCCTTGCCTTCCATCAGTTTGGACCCAACTACAAAATGGGGCCACTTTTAGTATTTTTTCCAGGGCCACATTAAGTCCCCAGTCCGCCCCTGCTGACCAAGTTTTCACCTCCATTAAAAGAGGAGATAATCCCAACTAAGTCATGGTCTGCCGCTATGGTAGTTACGCCTCTGACCTCAGGGATTATCGACCACCCAGTTCAGATGTTGATTATTTAAAACTGAAGACGGGATATTTTTGCTTAGGAGGTCCAACACACTGGTCCAACACAGTTTAGGGGGTATTTAAACTTGCCCACCTCCTTCTGCTTTCTTGAAGCCAGATTGACTCACCCTCCCTTCCCTGTGTATTATCATGAGAACGGTATTTCTTTGTGCTGATTTTTGTTTTTTCAGTTTAGTGTTATGCTGGTGTTTGGAGTCAACTCACGTCTAGCGGTCTTTAAATTCTGATGAGGAGCTGTGAAAGCGGGAGTCCGGCAGCCAGCATATCATTTTCAGCCATGTGTTAAATTAAAAAGGGTACTGTTGTATACATTTTAGTTTGTATATGAAAATAATAGATATTGATATTTATATTGGGGGTCATTTATTATCCAGAAATATGCCTATATTAGGCATATTTCTAGAGTAGATTGTGGCGCAATGATTAGTTGCGCCGCAATCTGCGACTTCTCCCTGCTCATACTAGATCTATAGAAATGGGCGTGGGCGGGAACGGGCTGTTAGGCCCGTCTCATTCATCATTTTTTATTTCTTAGGCGTAGAAAATGGTCTAAATGTAAGACAGCTGGTAATCTGGCTTAAATTTAGACTGGAGATGGATGTGCCGAAGTTATGTAGAGGCCTGCCCCTTTTCATAACTTCTACGGATCCACCGCCAGATATAATGGTTATTAAAACCTGCGTCTAAAATGCAGGTCTTAATAATTGACCCCTATTATTTTCTGTGTTTTTGATTTTGCACCTGCTTGCAGTCTTGCAGCCCAGGCCTATTCACCTAGGCCACGTGACTGATGAATTTGATGTCACTGGCTGTGGCCTCTTCAAACAAGGATTCTGGGAGTCAATCTGATATTGATGACCTATCCTGAGGATAGACCATCAATATCAAAATCTCGGAAAACCGTTTAATAGGACCTGTCCTATCCTGCATCATACAGACAACCCACAGATTTTAATGAGAATTGGATAATATTTAATTTCCTCTGGTGGTGGCACTGGAGGGAAATTAAATACTTACTTCCAAATTCCCTCAGATTATGGATGATGATCACTGGGGGTCCCAGGATAGGATTACATTGTGATCAACCTATTGTCAATGCATCTAATGCTGCTATTACACATGTGCCCAAGTGTGCATGTAATATTGCCTAAGGATTGTTCAAAGCATAAAACCCTTATAATAAATAGGCTACAATCTGCATCCAATCAGATCTACCAACCACAATAAATAACAAAAATGATTGGATTAAATAACCAATGTGATTAATGACAGCCCTGTGGAATATGTTGGCGCTATAGAAGCACTGGAATTAAATCAGTAAGTGTCAGCAATGTTTTCATTTGCTCTAGATGTTACATTATATTATAGTCAATGTTACAGCAGCCGTGATGCCCAGAGTTAGTGTCATATTCCTAATTTCTATATACTTGTTTGTATGCCAGTCATTTCACTAGCAGAAGATTGTTATTCAGAATTTGTGTAGGAAAAACACAGCCATTCCGGCATATGATAATTTATGTAAAGATGTGCAATTAAATTAAGTGCTGCTGCAAGATGCCTCTTGTGTCAAGAGCTCTTGCTCTGATCTGTGTGAACTCTTGCATCAGACGTTGCTTCCCAATTTGTGTGCAGCTCAAGAAATCCTTATCTTGTACTGCAGGAAGTTGTAAATGTCTGGTATTCGTGTATTTAGGAATGTCTGCATTGTAACCTCTTCTAGGATCAATTCCTGTTTTTTGGTTAAAACCAGTGCAAGGAGCCGAAAATGAGCTGGAGCAGAGGATGGGAGTGGTAGTGGCTCCGGTTGTCACAGTCACAATGGCTTTCCACACACCATTGCTCCCTAGGGTCAGGCACTGAAAGAAGGTCGTACCATTTCTTCCCCTAGGGCATAACCGGATGTTGAGGCTCCTGTCTGATGGTAGTCGAGGTGCCCATGATGTTAAGTGTTTGTATGTGTGCAAGGTAGGAGGTGGGTGCAGGAGTCATTAACCAGAATAAACATCTCTCTTTACTGAAGTTGAAAACAGGAGTTGTAGTACATCAAACGATGGCAAAACACAGTTCCAGCTGTACACAGTGCAATTCTTCCCATTTAAACATATATGGATTTAGGTAAAGATGGGAGTTATGGCCCTATTCCCTCTCTATCTGTCTCAAACCTCTATCTATTGTAATGGTGGCTGTCCATAGAGGGATACAGGGTCTTGTTCAGGTGTGATGGGTATCCCTCACTGCAGTAAAGTCTTGTTCGACCATGCAGATTCTAACTTCTCTAATTCTTTATTTTGTCTTTCTTCTTCTCTCTTTCTGTAGATCATGCACAGATCAATTAGTATCTGTAGCTTTTGGACCTAAGAAAAGGGAGCACAAATCACAAAGCTTCCTATCTCTTCCAAACTCCCAGAGGTAGGGGTGGAGCCAGTCTACACCTTACCTCCTACAAGGGAGAAGCCTAGATGATTAACCCTGGCTGTGCCATCCATACATGGTTATACTGGGTGCAATACATAGTATAACATAACATTTCTTTTCATTACATAACATAAACAATTTTCAGATACCCCTTGCTCTGGGGTACTGCACACCCTCCTATTGAAAGGAAAATTTTCCTTGGGTTGGTGATTGGCTCACCGTTGTAGCAGGATATATGAGCTCAAAGACATAGGTACCAGCTGGTTAATTTCCCTTGTTCTTTAGCTTCAAGGAAAAGGGTTAAGGCACATACATACTATACATTAAACAATACAAAGCCTAGGCACTAACTACCAAGGTGGCAGAGTATATAAGTCCAAAGTGACAGTCCATAGGATGGGATGCCTAGCTTATTAGCTACAGGGCTAAAATATTTCCATTGCTAATAGCAAAGTCAAAAAGAGAACATTTCCTGAAATTGAAGCTCAGAACACAAGACCAGGGCACATTGCGGCTCAAGTACATGAGAGTTCATGGCAATAGGTATGGTGCTTAAATGTGACATATCAGACTCCAGGGAGTTCAGGCTACATTACAATTTTTCCACTGGTCACTGGAAGTTCAGATTACATTTGAGTCTTTCCACTGGGAAAACAGCCTTAAAACATTGCAAACATAAAAGCGCAAAGAGCTCTAGCAACGTCCAAGTCTTTCTATGGGGGCTGGTTCTTAGAACACTGCAAACAACTCAGGCTGTTATGTTTAACCTGAAAAGGGATAGGGAGGTGCAACGTGCACGACTGGGATATCTATATACTGTATATATTTTTTTCTGACTTGAAGAGAGTTGAGCCTTTAGATACGGAGTCCTGCGGACATGCCAACTACACCTAATAGCAAACTGGGGCCAGTCTCTCCCTCGCAGCTCTTGGCTAAGTTTCCATAGCTTAAGCAGCCCTGACTAAGAAAAATCCCTCATCCTCTGACTCCTGCTCATGGTTTTCCAGTAATGATGGATCTGCAGTAGTAAACCTTTGGGCTGTCAATCCTGTAGAGCAGGGATGCTCAACCTGCAGCCCTCCAGCTGTTGTAAAATTACAACTCCCACCATGCCCTGCTGTAGGCTGATAGCTGAAGTCTGTCTGGTAATGATGGGAGTTGTAGTTTCGCAACAGCTGGAGGGCCGTAAGTTGAGCATACCTGCTGTAGAGGGATCCATGGGGCTTTGCTGCCCTCCTTCAGCAGAATTCTGGACTGTAGGCTGGACAACTTCAGGGTGGGAGCACCCCTTTGGCCCAGAAGAGATAGCTGGAGCACAAGGATAGAGAGCCTCCAGCTCTGATGGTGGTGGCAGCAGAGTATCCAGGTGCAGCTGAGCATAGTGCTTCTCCGAACACCAAAATCCCCAGTAGTAGATTAAAAGTAAGAAAGTATTAAAGGGGTTTTCTAGGCTCCTGACACTGATGACCTGTCCTCAAGATCAGTCATTAATATCCGATTGGTGAGGGTTTGACTCCTGGCACCTCTACTGATCAGCTGTTCCCTGCACTCTCTGGCAGGGTAGTAGAGGCTGTGTCGCATTATTGCAGTTCAGCTACTACTCATTTCAATGGGAGCTGAGGTGCAGTAACCTGGCATGGCCCCTACACTTTGAATGGAGCTGCCCTTCCTACTACATTCATAGTGCTAGTGGGGGTGCCAGGAGTCAGCTCTGGGACCCACACCTAGAACAATAACGGAGCGGGGAGAGCTGTGGCTGAAGGACACCACCATGCGCAGCTCCCCGCTGCTCCCATAGAAGTGAACGGGAGTGCACCGTGCATGCGCGGCCACCACTCCAATTCATTTCTCTGGGGCGGACGGAAATAGCCAAGCTAGTGCTCAGCTATTTTCGGTGGCCCTATAGAAATTAATGGAGGGTGGCTGCGCATGAGCAGTGCGCCCTCCTCAACTTTCCCCGCCCCGTTCTCCGTGTAGGTGCGGGTCCCAGAGGTAGGACCCCACCTATCAGAAAATGGGGGCATATCCTAGTGATATGCCCCCATTGTCTATGATGGGCCAACCCCTTTTAACCACTTTCCCTCCTCCTGGATTGACAGGGCTATATATCTGAGGGAAGGGGGAGTGGCTAAGGCTGCAGCAATGTTCACAAACTGGTGCTCTAAGGGCTCTGGCCAGCCCCTCAGTGCTCCAACTAGCTAATTAGCATGTTAATAAAATGCATTTTACACTGGAATGTAAACAATCATTTTCATCAGAATGAACTCTACTCAAACCAATAACAACAGCAATATATACCATAAAAATCACAGCTTTTAGGCCAAAAGAATAATAAACACTGTGTCTATGGCTGAATGCATATGTACTGTAACTTATAAGAAAAACACAAAATAATAAAATACATAGGCCCTGATTTCACGCCAGAATTATGTAAAGCTTCAAAAAGTTGCGACTTTCTGCATTTTTAAACCACTCAGTCCAGTTTTGAAATGTGGATGGAAAAGTGGGAGTGGTTAACTATGCTAATCAGTTTCAAGGTTTATGGCCTGTTTCACATTTACAGTAAACAAATCCGGCCCGGAATAGCCTGCCGGATCTGTGAATACAGGGCGCTAATGCACTGCCCAGAGACTGTCCAGCCCCATTCACTATAATAAGGACCTGCTGAGATCCGGACGCAACAAACATATAGCAGTTTTCGTCCGGCTGCTTCTCTGCATATTTGCCAGGTAGCGGCTGAATGTCCGTCGGTCTCCATTATAGTGATGGTATCTCGGCAGTGTATTTACGGATCCTGTAGCGGACCGGTACCGCAGGGGGGGGGACACGTGAGCTTAAGGGATATGTCACAGTGTGGTGTTGCCGATGGTTTTACTCACGGTTCGGCTGACTGCCCCTGGACTGGCGTGGAGTTGCGTGGAGGGTGGACACGACTTCCCTCGGGGCACACTCCGTACGCAGGACTCCACTAGATGGTCAGATGAGGTGCCCTTGGTGGTAATTTTGACCGTGTTGGTCGGCTGGGTCCTGGTTATCCGTGACGCCAGTGTCTTAAGGTAGACACACCCGTAATAGTAATAATGAGGAATGGGATGAACAGGGAACTTTTACTGAATTCCTGAATCCTCCTTGTTGGTACAGATAATGCACACAGAGATGGTTCACAAAAGGATTGAAATGGTAGGCTTTCCAAATAGGCTGGATCTCTTACTTGCAATATATATATATATATATATATATATATATATATATATATATATATTCTCTAGAATGACAGCCAGGCTTTGGTACAATTTGAACATTAAGTTCACACTCCTGATAGGTAATGTGTGATTCAAATTTAGGGATAATAGTGCACTTTATCATCCGGCAGTTTCCTCAGGGGCTGTGGAGCTTTCCCTGGGAACTTGTAAATGATGGAGTCCAAAGCAACTGAAATATGGATTACCTCCACCTGGTGTACCACTCGGTAGCCCGTTGTTCGGGCTGCAGTCTGAATGCTGACTTCACTGGCTTCTGGGTTTTCCAGTGGCATTTGTTAAAGGGATTCTGTCACCACCATTTTGCATATTAAGTTATTTATACCACTGGATTTCTCTTATCATAAGGATCCCCAAATGGTTATTGTTATAGGGCCCAGATGAAGATTTGTGGTGTAAAAATCCTTTTTTATCTACTGTCAATCACTTACATTAAGGGGCCCAAGGGGAGTTGACCATGGTTGCTGGAGCCCGGGCTCGGCGATTCCGTTGGAGCCCCGGACCGCCCACCTAATTAATATTCACTTCACTGAGTGAAGCTCCGACGCGGCAATTGATGTACTGCGCCTGCGCAGCCCCGGACGGCACACCTAATTAATATTCACTTCACTGAGTCAGTGAAGCTCCGACGCGGCACTGCGCCTGCGCGGGATTACAGCCGCCGCCGGAGCTTCACTGACTCAGTGAAGTGAATATTAATTAGGTGTGCCGTCCGGGGCTGCGCAGGCGCAGTACATCAATTGCCGCGTCGGAGCTTCACTCAGTGAAGTGAATATTAATTAGGTGGGCGGTCTGGGGCTCCAACGGAATCGCCGAGCCCGGACTCCAGCAACCATGGTCAACTCCCCTTGGGCCCCTTAATGTAAGTGATTGACAGTAGATAAAAAAGGATTTTTACACCACAAATCTTCATCTGGGCCCTATAACAATAACCATTTGGGGATCCTTATGATAAGAGAAATCCAGTGGTATAAATAACTTAATATGCAAAATGGTGGTGACAGAATCCCTTTAAGTGTGGAGAAGCTGGAACTTGCTTCCTTCTCTGAGCTTTGCTGACTCACACTGCTCTGACTGACCAACCCTTTACCATAGAGGGGTATATTTTTATGTTACTGGTCAGCACCATCTAGTGGTGAGGAGTATAACTACATCAGTCTAGATGGATAGCCTTACCAAATACAATGTGCAATATGACATTACAGTTTAAAGTGAACCACTGTTAGTGGGATGCTGCAATCCCGACCAGAACAGCCTGCCGGATCTTTTTCACTGCAAATTTGAAACAAGCCCAAGGATAAGACAAATTTATCAAACAAGATGCCACATTTGATATACAGTATGTGGCATAAAGTATGCCAATACAGACTCAAGCAAAACTGACTTGAAATATTCCCCTCATGGTAAATTTCCCTTACAATCTTTATTGTATCCCATGATTAAAAAAAAAATCTTTAAAAATGCAGGGAAAATGTGATATAACTGGAGAGGAAACACATCCACAGGAATGGCAGTACAAATATAAATATATATATATATATATATATATATATATATATATATTGTGGTGATGTGTTCAGTAGCACTGGAAGGGGTGTATATCCCACCCAGGTTCCTCAGCTGGGTGAGATAACTAAAATCCAGGAGGATGGTGTGGCTCCAGCAAGGCATAGTTGCTGGAGCTATTGTTAATAATAACAGGGCTGGATTTTATTTGGATTGGGAAGGGAGGTTGGCAGTGGGACCGTCCCAATCCACCCCCATTCCAGGGCATGTTTTTCCTCTGGCTTGAGGAGATCGCAGGTGAGGCCAGCTGGGTTAATCAGGCGGGGATAAACCAACCTGCAGTGTGTGAATCTGGGGAGAGGAAGTGACCCTGGAAGAGGGTTGAAGCCTGGGAGGCTGGTGTGGCCTCTGCCAGGAGGGCTGAGGGGCCACGAGGCTATGTGAAGCCTGATCTTTCCCCTGTAACTTGGACCCTGACACAGTGTTGGTGAACTGCGTTTTTTTCTGTAGTTGAGACACAGACTTTTTGTTTTGTTCGTTTTGTTTTTGTGTGCTGGTGCCAAAAAAGAGCAAATAAAGCCATGTTGGACTTTAAAACCCCGTGTGTTGGAGGAAGTGTGTGATGGCGACCCCCTAAAAGCAAGCAATCCCTTACAACATATATATATATACTACACAATACAAAAAAAAGGCCCAATATAAAATGCAAGAACATAAAGTGCATAAAGAACATTACCTCAGCCCAAATAATTTTCACAAAGGAAGTATCTACATGTAAAATCAAGAAAAACCATTACCCATGATGTGTCCCGCAGTCCAGGATGGCTTCTGCCCCGGCACTCGTTTCAGCATGCCTTCTTCTGTTTTTTTTTAATAGTGATGTTACATTTTTCCATTATTTTAATCAACGTGATCAACCCTACCCCAGGACTGCAGATTGTGTACTCCTGGCATAATGCATGTGAATGCTTTTTAGAAAATCCTGTTCACACGCAGTAGAAACTAGCTGTAGAACCACTAACTGTTGATTTGGCATTAATAAGTGTTAAAATTTACAGCTTTTGCTGTTCTGCCAAAGATTTGCTACAGATTCCACACATTGCTGTGAAAAAGCTGAAATCCATGGCAAAATACATCATCTGGAGTGCCCATATATTTGGCGGTATAGGGCTAAGAAATTCCATATGGCAGCCCAATAAAATGATAGGCTACCTACCTAGTCCCTTCTATTCTCTATGTAGTCCTGGTTTGTCCCCTTCCCCTTTCATACACTGCTGTAAGGAGTCCCGTCACTTTTACATGGGGGGGGGGAGGTCTTCAGGATACCCCTGTATATTTACATTTCTTTACTCTTTTTTTTTAAGATTATTGCTGCCGTCTTAAAAGCAGGAACTGTTGTATGGGACGTGATTCTTACCTTGTTATGGGGAGGAAGGGACAATTACAACCTTTGCTTAGGTGTGTGTGTGTGTGTGGGGGGGGGGGGGGCGCTTCTGATCTTTACTATAGGACCCCATGATTTCCAGCCCTGACATTTTAAGATTCTGATCATCTTTTATTATGTTAGATTTTGCTGATTTGTGTTGTAGGACAAGTCTTACACCTCTTGTTGGAGACATGTCAGTTCATCTCTTTTCTTCAGATGTGTGAAGAACAAGCGCTCACATGAGTTGGCAGGAAGAGAAGTTTGTGAATTTCTGCCTTTCATGTGCATTTCAAAAAACTGTCTTTGCTTTTTTATCTGGAGGAGTGTTTTTTTTTTGTCAAAAATCCTTTTATTAAGATTTTTAAGCATATAACAAACAGATATATATGCATTGTTTTTACATTATAAGGCAAAATAGAGGATCTTAAGAGGCAAAAAAAACAATACAAAAACTACAGCCCTATAACTGGGCCTTAATAAAAAATGGCAATAAATGTGAACAAGTAACATAGTTCCCTATGAACAATCAAATAGACAAGTATACAGAAATGCTTCAGAATCCGCAAAAAGAATGTATTTTGCATATTAGGATGACTTCAGTCAAGAATAAAGGAGAATATAGATAAGTGAATGTTAAGACACACTAGTGCACGCTCTATATTTCAACCATGGGTTCCAACTCAAGAGTTCCTCCATTCTACATATGGAATCTACTTTATTAAGCCAATCCTCTATACTAGAAGGTTTTATTGACTGCCAATGCAATGGAATAAGCAACTTAGCATCAGTGAGGAGATGTGTTATAAGATCATGCCATTTAGGATGAACGTTGCCAGAAGGCAGCCACAACAAAATGAGTGCTGGTGTTAGTGTAATGTGATGTCCTAATTTCTTTACATATATTTTCAATCTTTTTCCAATAAGGCTGAACAAGCGGACATGACCACCAAATATATGACAACGACCCAGGAGATGCACATCCTCTCCAACAAGTGTCGGGGACATTTGGGAAAATCCTGTGGAGGAACTCAGGAGTTCTGTACCACCTGGTCAGCGTCTTATAGGAATTTTCTTGTATTTTCACTCATCGAGAGAAACCATATGAATGATTCAAGACTAGTATTGTTTCCTCCTTAGATAGGGTAGTGTCAAGTTCTCTTTCCCAGGCTAGCAGGAAGCTAGGTTAAGGCCACTTTCACATTAGCGGCAGCACGGATCTGGCGGGGCAGCGCTTCGGCCCCACACGTGTCACATACACACAGACATACACAGACATACACACATGCTCCCAGCAGCTCCGGAGGAGGAGGACGGTGCGCACATAGGAAGATTCCCCACAGCGCTCTCTGCTGGAGGGAGAATCTTCCTATGTGCGCGTAGTTCTCCTCCTCCTGTGATGTGCGGAGCTGCTGGGAGCATGTAAGTATGTCTGTGAATGTGTATGTCTGTGTGTATGTGTCACAAACCTTCTGGAGTGCTGCGGACTTCTATATCTACTTTTGTGTTGGACCTTCAAGCCAGGACCTGCATAACCGCCTGCACCCATACCCCTGAGAGGCATGTACCCATTAATGGACATTTGAAAACCTTGAGGAGGTATTTGCTGTACTGTTCCTATCCCTCCTTTTATTTGCTATGTGTGTATGTGTCTGTCATGTGTGGTGTGCGGTGGACGGATCCGTCATGAACTCCATTGAAAGTCAATGGAGGACGGATCCGTTTACTGAGTGTGTCACACTGAACAGATCCGTCCCCATTGACTTGCATTGGGGGTCATGACGGATCCGTCTTGGTGCGGATTTGCTCTCTGTTCTGGAGACGGAACAGAATGCATTTTGGAGCATTCTGTTGTCTTCAGTTCAGTTTTGTCCCTATTGACAATGAATGGGGACAAAATGGAAACGTTTTGCGTTCTGCACCCCCTTCTCTTGCACTAATTGTCTGAACTGATTAATCAAATCTATATATTGGAAACATTAGCTTATAGCAGACAGAGGACAGAGAGAGACCAGATGTGGCCGCAGCATTGAGGGAATGATTTATCTCACCCCATAGCTGTATAATATTATTAGAAGTAAATTACTCAGTAGTGGCTTCATTCACACGTTTCTTTAATAAAATATATTACAAAGATTTCTATTATTATAAAGGTTAGATATGCTTTAAGTGACATATGATAATGCGTGTTGTAGTTTAATTTGTAACTATAGGTATAATATGTACCTTTAAGGAATGATGCTATTGGTAAAGTATTTCCATATATGTAAATACTGAGTCAGAATTAAAATTTCATGACTGATAGGCAGCGACAACATTACTACCTCCTACTGTCATATAGATTGTATGTAAATGACTGAGCTAATACATTTAATGGCTCACAATTTTCAGTGAATTGCAATATGGCGCCCACATAATGTTCTGCTGTCGATATCTGTCCTTGCCTATGTGTAAAGCTTGTCTACATGTACATATTGTGCTATTTAATCTCCCAGGTCTAAACGATAATTTTGTGAGATGAATCCATGGCACACAGTCAATTATTTTTGCCATTAATGAATTTCTTCAATAATTCCTGACATTTTCAAGGTGAATTCAGATACAATTATTATATTTCAGCCCTTCCAAGGCCTTTTAAAGATAGCTGAATATTGAAATAGGAAGTGTTGGCAGATGCTATTGTGATGATACTCAGCCAACCCTTCTCCATGTATTAGAATTGTAGTACGTTCTGTTTATGGTCCACTTAAAATCCCCACCTAAATTTGGGAAATAGATGCATAATCACTTTCCTTTACAAAAACTGTTTTTTGGGACACAACAGGTCCTGCAAATCCAACTTGCTGTAATTATACATAACTTGCCTGTAGAAGAAAGTTTGTAATATACTTATTTTCCCAAAATTATGTGAATCGGCAGCTCGGAAACATGGTCATGTGACGCTCCTCTTCTGCAAATTCTGCTTCCACCTATGTCATGTCCTTTACTAGCTTTCCAGCCTGGGCTGTAGACAGCACTTCATTTCCACTGTGGATGGGGCCACAACCACTGCTGTACCTGACGGAAGCGCAAACTCCAGAGGGAGAGGCATAGTCCTCACCCGATCTACAGCGGAAGTGGCATCCCCTCGATGGGTCCCGGAAAATCACATTAATGATGGTGGTTGGTTAGCTGAGTTGGTTGTTATTTCAGGTTAGCTGGCAATACACATCTGATAGCTGTCACATGCTTTTTTCTTTCCGCTGATAATCTTGTGCTCAGATATCTGCCATTGTGGCCAAAGAAGGATCAGGGATACTGGGTTTCAGCATTCCAGATGCAGGATCCATGGGTCCATTTGTTTTCCCAGTAGCTTCCAGCAGCCTTACTTAAAGGG
The DNA here is from genome assembly GCA_900303285.1 of Rhinella marina. Lineage (NCBI taxonomy): Eukaryota > Metazoa > Chordata > Amphibia > Anura > Bufonidae > Rhinella > Rhinella marina. The sequence goes on along the minus strand of ONZH01015016.1, from coordinate 19,597 downwards.
GTTATCCCATGAGTAATGTAAAAAATGAAAATTAGACATCATATAGAACATGACAATCTCTTTCTAACTAAGCTAGAACCAGCCCTGTACCTCACATGGATCCAGAGATCTCCACATTCATTGCTCTGCTAGATTTATATCAAGCTGACAGCTCAAAGGGAGTGTCTTTTCTACTGCAGCTAAGGGAGCGTGACTCCCTCTGTCTCCCATCGGCACCCCGCAAATGTGATTGTGGGGTGCCAATGTGTGTAAAGGCAGACTGGGGTCTGATATAGGCCCCAAGCCAGCCTTGAGTATTTTCCATCAGGTTGTGCCTCTCTGGCGCAGCCTACTGGTAAATGCCAGTAAAGGACTGACATTAAAATGCAGGACATGGTGAGAAATGTATTTTTACAACAGATGGAGAACTGCGGGTTGGCCATCCCTGTACTATAGGGATAGTACAGATAGTATAGTATACTAATACTAATAGTATAGCTTAATAGTGGTATTAAATTTTGACAAATTCCAGTAAAAAAAAAAGTATTTTGGCATTGCCGCCCCCTTGTCATTTAACCGCTCAAGTACCGCGATCAACGCTTATGCATGAGGCATAGCTCAGAATGAAGAGTGTAAAAATCCTATTCAACCTAATAAATCTCTAAAAAGTTATGGCTGTCAGAATATGGCAAAGAAAATGTTTATTTTTTTTAAAGGTTTTTATTTTTTTTAAGTGGTAACATAAAAAACCCTACATACAAGTTTGGCCTCGACGCATTCGTATCGAGCAGCAGAATAAGGATTTCCGGTTACTTTTAGCGCACAGTGAATGCTGTGAAGTCAAAACCCCTCTTGCCGGAATTCAGTTTTTTTTCCCGTTTTCCAATACAAGACATGGTGAATAAAATGGTAGGATGCATTTTGTCCTTTAAAAAATAAGCCTTCATATAGCTGGCTATGTGGACAAAAAATAAAAAAAGTTAGGCCCCATTCACACGACCGTATGTTCATTTCCGTATCTTATCCGCATTTTTGCGGATAAGATGCAGAACCATACGGACCCATTCATTTTTCCATAGGAGAAAAAAAATGCGGAATGCACACCGTCTGCATTCCGCATCCGTATATTACGGAAGTTCTCCCGCAAAAAAAGGAAACGTCCTATACTTGGCCGCAAAACACGTCCGTAGCCCCATTAAAGTCAATGGGTCCGCAAAATTACGGAACACTACTGAAGACTTTCCGTATGTCTTCCGTTCCGTTTTTGTACGGTCGTGTGAATGGGGCCTTAGGGTTATTGTAATGTGGGGAGGAAAAATCCAAAATGCAAAAATGAAAATAGGACTGGTCTTTAAATGGTTAAAGGGCCTCCTAATATATCACTTTGTTCTCTACTACTTTAAAAAGCCCTCATAGAGCTGTATGAGGGCTTGTTTTTTGCGGTACAAAATTTGGATTTTCTTGGTACCATTTTTGCGGTATGTATGACTTTTTGATAACTGTTTTTTATTTAAATTTCTTTTTGGGGGGGGGAATAGACAAAAAAATTGTGAATCATGTATTTTCATTTTTTTTTTACATGGTGATAAGCGCACATAAACTTTTTGTTAATATTTTAATAGTTCAGACATTTACAAGCCAATACCTAATGTTTTTTGTTGATATATTTTGAAACATGCAAAATTGGGACATGGGGGTGAATTACACTTAATTTTTTAAATTATTTTACAGTGACAACTTTTAACCCCCTTAGGCCCCTTTCACACAAGCGTCACAAATTAGGTCCGGATGTGTTCAGGGAAACTCGTACCATTTTGCAAGCAAGTTCAGTCAGTTTTGTCTGTGATTGCGTTCAGTTTTTTCCGCGCGGGTGCGATGTGTTTTGATGCGTTTTTCACGCACATGATAAAAACTGAATGTTTAGAAACATCTCTTAGCAACCATCAGTGAAAAATGCATTGTATCTGCACTTACTTGCAGATGTAATGCGTTTTTCACTGAAGCCCCATTCACTTCTATGGGGCCAGGGATGCATGAAAAACGCAGAATATAGAACATGCTACATTTTTCACAAAACGCAGAACTGATGCGTGAAAAAAAAAAACTTGTGTACACAGAGCCATTGAAATGAATGGGTCAGGATTCAGTGTAGGTGGTATGCGTTCACATCACGCATTGCACCCATGCGGAAAACTCACTTGTGTGAAAGGGGCCTTAAGGGGCTAGAACCTGGGATCTTTTGATCCCTTGTCCTATTCACCATTCCCTGTCATTGCGGCATGGTGTCTGCTGTATGATACAGCTCAATGAAGCAGTCGCTCCATAAAATCCCTCAGATACCATAACATACCAGTATACCTGATTTATAGCAATTCATGACAAATTAATTCGTAAAAAATCAAATTTCTTGTCAAAGCTTCGGCAAAACGACTGAATTAAATTTTTAAAAACTTCGCTCATCTCTAGTTATAATTAAAAAATCCCCATATTTGGAAAATGTTTTATATAGTATAATTGCTCACTGAATAATTTATGATGAAATCCTAGTTTTACAATTACTTCTGCCATTTTTTATTGTTTGCATTGCTTGTAATGTCTGATTTTCATTTGTAATCCCAGTCTGAAAGCTATGCCTTCTTCTAACAGATGTATAGTTTAAAAAAACAGGAAAAAAAACACTCATTTAAAATTCGTTATCACAGAAGAACCATCTGCTTCAGTACAACATCTTGAACAATAATCCATAGACAAGCTTTTTATTTAACCTCAGTGGAAAGTTGCATCCCCCATTAGAGACAGAACCAATAAAACAGCTGGTAGACAAGAAATTGGCTGAAGACTAACAAATGAGACCTCATGCACACGGCTGGGTTTTTGGTTTTGTTTCATATGGAGTCCTAACACAGCTCTGATTTCACATTAGTTCAGTGAGCACAACCCTTTAAATATGCAACTACCAATATTAATATGCAAAAAAAAACATATCTAGAACATAATCTAGGTGAGAAACAGATATTAGCCAGGTTGATCTCCATGCTGGAGAATAGCTCCCATCCCATGCATGAGACTATAATAGCATTGGGCAGTACCTTCAGTGACCGACTGCTTGACCCCAAGTGTGAAAAGGAGCGTTATCAGAAGTCATCCCTCCCTGCTGCTGTTAGGCTGTAGAACCAACACCTACCCAACCGGAGATAGACCACATTCATCTCCTACTGGGTTCCTGTGGATATAATTCCATCCAGGGACTGAATTTTTTAAGCTGTAATATCCATATCCCTTGTTTTTAACTTGTTATCGATACCCTATTGTCACTGCAGCGGCGTACAAAGAAATCACTGGGCCGCATAGCAAGAATCTAAATTGGGTCCCCATGCCCCATTTATAACACATCCCAATACTCATTCCGGGCCTCCCCCTTTGCTCTATGAACTGTGTTTTCTGCCATGAGTGTTTGTATGCCATGAGGGCCAGACTGGGATTACCTCACATATCAGTACACTGCTATATATACTATATATCTATACAGACTGCATCTATTATACCTAATACCTCACATATCAGTACACTGCTGTATATACATAGAAACATACCAAACATACCAACATACCATATATCTATACAGACTGTATCTATTATACCTCATCCCTCACATATCAGTACACTGCTGTATATACCATATATCCGGTTTGGCCAACCCGCGGCTCGCAAGCCAGTTGCGGCTACTAACCATGTAGCTTGCGGCTCGCAGGAGAGAGTTGCGTCCCGCTTCCCTCTGCCATAATGTGCGGCTCGCAGGGGAGCGGAGCGGCCCTCTCCCATCACTAAAGATTGCAGGTGAGCGGAGCGGCCCACTCTCCTCTGCCATTACTGAGAACGGGATCACAGGGGAGCGGGCCAGCTTTACCTTTACGCTCCTCCCAGCAGCGCGCTCCTCTATGTCCTGACGTGCACAGCGTTAGGACGTATCACGTGGAAGGTCCGCGCTCTGACCTGACGCTGTGCACGTCAGGACACTGTAGAGAGTGCCAAGTACCCCAAAGTACAACAGTGGCAGTAAAGCCAAGTGGCAGTAAAGCTAAGGTGCCAAGGTAAATTACTTTCGGTCATCTGAGCATGGGGCGGTCATCTGAGCATGAGGGGGTCATCTGAGCATGAGGGGGTCATCTGAGCATGAGTGGTCATCTGAGCATGAGGGTGTTATCTGAACATGAGGGTGTCATCTGAGCATGAGGGTGTCATCTGAGCATGGGGCGGTCATCTGAGCATAAGGCAGTCATCTGACAGGTAGGAAAGGTGGTTTAAATACACTTTTAAATGAAATACTGTCATGTGCATGCATTTTTGTGCAAATGTATGCCTTGTGGCTCCTGGTAGTCATACTTTTTTTTTTTTTGTGGCTCTTTGTGTCTGCAAGGTTGGCCACCCCTGCCATATATCTATACAGACTGTATCTATTATACGTAATACCTCACATATCAGTACACTGTTGTATATACACCATATATCTATACAGACTGCATCTATTATACCTAATACCTCATATATTAGTACACTGCTGTATATACCATATATCTGTACAGACTACAGTCATGGCCAAAAGTTTTGAGAATGACACAAATATTATATTTTCACATGATCTGCTGCCCTCTGGTTTTTATGTGTGTTTGTCAGATGTTTTTATCACATACAGAAATATAATTGCAATCATATTATGAGTAACAAAAGCTTATATTGACAGTTAGAATGAGTTAATGCAGCAAGTCAATATTTGCAGTGTTGACCCTTCTTCTTCAGGACCTCTGCAATTCTCCCTGGCATGCTCTCAATCAACTTCTGGACCAAATCCTGACTGATAGCAGTCCATTCTTGCACAATCAATGCTTGCATTTTGTCAGAATTTGTAGGTTTTTGTTTGTCCACCCGTCTCTTGATGACTGACCACAAGTTCTCAATGGGATTAAGATCTGGGGAGTTTCCAGGCCGTGGACCCAAAATCTCTATGTTTTGTTCCCTGAGCCATTTAGTTATCACCTTTGCTTTATGGCAAGGTGCTCCATCATGCTGGAAAAGGCATTGTTGATCGCCAAACTGCTCTTGGACGGTTGGGAGAAGTTGCTCTCGGAGGACATTCTGGTACCATTCTTTATTCATGGCTGTGTTTTTAGGCAAGACTGTGAGAGAGCCGATTCCCTTGGCTGAGAAGCAACCCCACACATGAATGGTTTCAGGATGCTTTACAGTTGGCACGAGACAAGACTGGTGGGTAGCGCTCACCTCGTCTTCTCCGAATAAGCTGTTTTCCAGATGTCCCAAACAATCGAAAAGGGATTCATCAGAGAAAATGACTTTACCCCAGTCCTCAGCAGTCCACTCCCTGTACCTTTTGCAGAATATCAGTCTGTCCCTGATGTTTTTTCTGGAGAGAAGTGGCTTCTTTGCTGCCCTCCTTGAGACCAGGCCTTGCTCCAAGAGTCTCCGCCTCACAGTGCGTGCAGATGCACTCACACCTGCCTGCTGCCATTCCTGAGCAAGCTATGCACTGCTGGTAGCCCGATCCCGCAGCTGAAACACTTTTAAGAGACGGTCCTGGCGCTTGCTGGTCTTTCTTGGGCGCCCTGGAGCCTTTTTGGCAACAATGGAACCTCTCTCCTTGAAGTTCTTGATGATGCGATAGATTGTTGACTGAGGTGCAATCTTTCTAGCTGTGATACTCTTCCCTGTTAGGCCATTTTTGTGCAGTGCAATGATGACTACACGTGTTTCTTTAGAGATAACCATGGTTAACAGAAGAGAAACAATGATTCCAAGCACCAGCCTCCTTTTAAAGTGTCCAGTGGTGTCATTCTTACTTAATCATGACAGATTGATCTCCAGCCCTGTCCTCATCAACACCCACACCTGTGTTAATGGAGCAATCACTGAAACGATGTTAGCTGGTCCTTTTAAGGCAGGGCTGCAATGATGTTGAAATGTGTTTTGGGGGATAAAGTTCATTTTCTAGGCAAATATTGACTTTGCAAGTAATTGCTGTTAAGCTGATCACTCTTTATAACATTCTGGAGTATATGCAAATTGCCATTATAAAAACTGAAGCAATAGACTTTGTAAAAATTAATATTTGTATCATTCTCAAAACTTTTGGCCATGACTGTATATATTATACCTCATGCCTCACATATCAGTACGCTGCTGTATATACCATATAGCTGTCACGAACCTGCAGGTGTGGACCCACTGTGCCTCGCACCCTACTCCCTCTAAGGGCGTTGTCTAAGTGAAACCCCTCCTTCTTCACAATTACACCTGATGGTGGGGATAGACTTTCCGAGGGGAACACCAGGTCGCTACCTCCTGAGGTGGGTCGGGACACGAGGCAGCTGGTCCAGGGGGACCAGGAGATACCTGCGAACAGTGGCGTAGCTATAGGGGTCGCAGTTGCGACCGGGCCCCTAAGCCAGGGGGGCCCCGAGGGCCCCCCTTGCCACTTGCAGGGCCGCACCGCCAATTAGCCAGGTGCAGCGCGGCCCTGCGGACAGTTGAGGGCAGCGGTGGGGCAGAGGGAGATGAGCGCTTCCATTGTGGAAGCGCTCATCTCCATAGTCATCTGTATCTCCGTCCTTGGGACGGTGATACAGATGCCTGTATTTTACTGCGGCCGGGGCAGGGGAGGGAGAGGCGTCTCCCCTGCCCGTTCCTCTGATAGGCTGCAGGCACTAGGCCTGCAGCCTATCAGAGGCCGGCTCAGGCGGCGCGATGACGTCATCGCGCCGCCTGAGCCGTACAGCGCGGGACACAGGCCGGAAGAGGCCTGCATCGCATCGCTGCCAGCTCCATGGAGGTAAGTATTAGTGTTTTTTTTTTTTATTGTAGCACGGACCGGAGCTCTGTTGGGGGACATGGGGGCATTTTTACTGGCACATGGGGGGCACTGGGGGCATTTTTACTGGCACATGGGGCACTGGGGGCATATTACTGGCATTGGGGGCACTTTTACTGGCACTGGGGGCACTTTTACTGGCACATGGGGGCACTGGGGGCATATTACTGGCACTGGGAGCATTTTTACTGGCACATGGGGGCATTTTTACTGGCACTGGGGGCATTTTTACTGGCACATGGGGCACTGGGGGCATTTTTACTGGCACATGGGGGGCATTTTTACTGGCACATGGGGGCACTTTTACTGGCGCATGGGGGCATTTTTACTGGCACATGGGGCACTGGGGGCATTTTACTGGCACTGGGAGCATTTTTACTGGCACATGGGGGCACTGGGGGCATTTTTACTGGCACATGGGGGCACTGGGAGCATTTTACTGGCGCTGGGGGCATTTTTTTACTGGCACATGGGGGCACTGGGAGCATGTTACTGGCACTGGGGGCATTTTTTACTGGCACATGGGGGCACTGGGGGCATTTTTACTGGCACATGGGGCATTGGGGGCATTTTTACTGGCACTGGGGGCATTATTACAGGCACTAGGGCCATTTTTACTGGCACATGGGGGCATTTCTTACTGGCACATGGGGGGCACTGGGGGGCATTTCTTACTGGCACTAGGGGCATTTCTTACTGGCACTAGGGGCATTTCTTACTGGCACTTGGGGGCATTTCTTACTGGCACATGGGGCATTTCTTACTGGCACATGGGGCACTGGGGGCATTTCTTACTGGCACATGATTTTGGGGGGGAATCAATGGGGGGAACTTCTGGGGCACAGTGGGGACATTAGTACTGTTGGGGGCACTATTACTAACAAGTGCACTCTGGCAGAGAATTATTAGTTGGGACTTTGGGGGGCACTATTACTGTGGGGGGCACTATTACTGTGGGGGGCACCTGGCACAGTATCAGCGCAGTTATTTCTGGGGGATGTTATGTTTACACTATTACAGTCAGTCCCTGACTATTTGCTGGGCGCAGTTATTTTAGGACACTGTGTGCCAATAATTATTGAAGGGCACTATCTGGGTGGTACTAGTGGCACAGTACTGGGGGTGGTAGGATGATTTGTCCAGAAGACAGGAGGATGATGGAAAAGTAGTAAACTAAGATTTTTTTCTGTCAAACTGCAGAGATCAGAAATGGCTGAAAAATGGCGTCTGGTCTGAAAGATGAAGATGAGGAAAGAGAACATCTACTTCAGAGGAGACGTCACTAGATGTAAGAGGTATGAGGCGCTGTATTAGGCTACATTCACACGAACATTGTGTTTTGCAGTCTGCAAATTGCGGATCTGCAAAAAAAGGATGATGTTCCGTATGGCATCCGTTTTTTTGCAGATCCACTGTAACGATGCCTATCCTTGTCCACAAATGGACAAAAATAGGAATGGGCATACAGATGCGGACCACACACAGTGCTCATTTAAGTGAATGGGTCGTGTGAATGTAGCCTTACCCTGTATGTTCTGTAGTGACACGTAATGTTCGGAGGTTAGGTTATGGTGAGAATTTGGCATGGAAGGGGGTTTCAATTTTTGACTTGGCCGGCAGAAAAGCTAGGTGCACCAGCGCGGGGGGGGGCCCAAGCTGAACTCTTGCACCAGGGCCCATGAGCCTTTAGCTACGCCCCTGCCTGCGAAGGTACCAGTAGTACAGTGGTAGTCAACAGGCCGGGTTGAATCCAGGAGAGGCAATACAGGACCGAGGGATGAGGCAGAAGCAGAGTCAGACAGGCAAAGGGTCAGGGCAGGCGGCACAGGTACATAGTCAGGCAATCCGAGTCGGCAACGAGAAGGTCAATGCAGGCAGGCAAGGATCAGGCGGGTAGCAGAGTCAGATAACAGGGCACGGGTCAGAGCACAGGAACACAAGCAGGAACAGGTATAATCAAATGCAAGATAGGACCTTGACACCAAGGCATCTTGGGAGAGGGCTGAGCAAATTAAATTGGTCCAGGGTTGGTCAATCAGGACACATGACCAACCCACATGACCTAGCATGGTCACATGATCGAAACAGCTTCAGCCCAGAGGGAGTGAGTAATTCAGGGCTGGATAGAAAGTCTGGAGCGGATCATGGTGCAACAGCACTACACAGCCAGAGCTCAGGACTGCAGCAGTGAATGGAAACCACAAGCAGCAGCTCACCGCTGGACTCGACGCCCAGAACGGCAGCGGTAAGCAGGGGTACAGCGACACACAGCAGCCGCTGTTACAATAGCTATACAGACTATATCTATTATACCTCATGCCTCACATATCAGTATGTGTAGGTGGGTTCAAACTGACAGAAGGTGGGGCCACACAAGTAGGCAGGGCTAACACAGGATGGCAGGGAAAACAGAAGTAGGATAGGCTAGCAATACTGTAATACAGAACACTGCCAAAACAGAACCAAATACCACAGTGAGCGTAAAACACTGCCACCCTTACCACAGCATGAAATTGTATCATCATTCTTGGGGCGGCAATACAGTTGAATTTAGGACGGCACGACGGCTGCTGTCCAGGTTCAGAAGTGCCTGATGCTTCAGAAATCCAAGCCATCCGGGTATTGAGGGCACTAGTAGGTTGGTTTCTAGACATTATTGTTGGCCTACTATGTCTAAAAATATTTAGACATACGTTTCAGGATGTGAAACTTTTGGCAGGTCCAAAACCCCCTAGATCTTGTCCTCCTGGTGAGCTGTGTCCGTTGCCTTTTCCCAAGAGGCCTTGGTCACACATCTCCATAGATTTTATCACGGATCTTCCACGCTCTCAAGGGAAGACTGTGATCTAGGTGGTAGTGGACAGGTTTTCTAAAATGTCTCATTTTGTTACTTTAAGCAAACTTCCTTCAGCTATTCAGTTATTTTTAGATCATATTGTTAAGATCCATGGCATTCCTGAAAATACTGACAGAGGAGTTCAATTTGTTTCAAGGTTCTGGAGATCTTTTTGTAATCATTTGGGTATCACTCTCTCATTTTCGTCAGCTTTTCAACCGGAAACTAATGGGCAGACTGAAAGGCTAAATCAGAGTCTGAAACAATTCCAGAGATGTTATGTTGCAGACAATCAAAGTGAATAGGTATCGTATCTGTCATTTGCTGAACTAGCCATTAATAATCATCTTAACAGTTCTACCAATACTTTGCCGTTTTCTGTAATTATGACTTCCGTCTTCACCTGTGTTCTTTAGGTCTTCGGTTTCTTATAATTCAGAGGTGAACGTTGTATCTGACAAACTGTGCACAGTCTGGGTCCAGGTTCATATGAACCTGAGGAATTTCCAGGAGGTTCAAAAGAGAAATGCTAACAGAAAGATCTCAAGCAACTAATTTTGTGCTTTGTAACAAGGTATGATTATTCACACAAAAATTATTTGTCTGTGCTGAATTTCATTGGTCCATACGCAATTCTAAACTCTTACAATAATGCCCCCTATAGATGTCCATATTGAGTAAAGACACCCCAATGCTGCAAGCAATTGTCAGGAGGGAAGTGCTCCCTTCTGGCAGCCGCCATATAGCTAGCAGAGGACACCACTGCTATTACATGCAGCATGTCCTCCGCAGCATGGGGAGAAGCGATCACTATGCCATCTCTCGTCCCCATGCAGGACAGCGGTGTGCCGGCACCACGATCTGCCACCGGAAAATCCAGATCTTTCAGCATGCTGAAAGATCTGAATTGCCCTATGAACGGGCCTTTGCACGTTCATCGTGCAATCAGAGGCAGTATTAGACTGCCAGATGATCGCTAACAAGCGTTACTATGAACGCTCGTTAGCAATTATCGGGAAGAAAATCTGCCCCTCCAATATACCTTAAGACCAATCAGTACACCCACTATTTGCATACAATAGGCACACTTAAAGTTAAAATAGGTCTCAGCCTGCTACAGGGGACAATTTGTCTTTGGGCAATTAGATAACGTTCTTTCCGAAAGAACAAGTCAGTCTCAGTGGCTGATCACACAAATATCACGCAGTCACATGGAGTAAGAACAGTTGTTAATCTCTAGACCCGTAGACGTAATTTCCTCATTAAAAGTTCGGGCTGTTACGATAAAGATATTCATCATTCACGCTCTGACTCCTTTATAAGGCATTAGTTACAGAGCACAGCTTTTATTCTTGATTATGACTTAGTAATAAAATGGAGATTTGGTAAGTAAAGCTTTGGTAAATCCTGAAGAGTATTATGAAGAGTTACTGATATCTCCTCACGGCTTATATTTCAGAAGATCAGTAATTCACAGAAGTGAGATGTCGTCTTATGCAAATTACTATGTAAAACATTCATACACATGACAAGTACTTTCATTAAGGTATATTTAATGCATACAAAATGCAGTTGCCCTAGAACTACCTGTAACTACTGCTTTTGACCTTCACCATTGCATGGCCTATAAGACTACTTCCGCTTACTAGGCTCTCTCCACAAGGAGAAATATTACTCCCCAGCCTCTCTAAGATGGCGTCTGCCTCCCAACTGTTATGCACCATCATTCATTGCAGCAATATATACATGTGGGGGGCATCATTTATTTACAGGAGATACCCAGGTTATACCAGCATGCTCCATATCACTATATATAAGAAGATGTATAACTTATACCAACTGTACATATATAATTATATACAGGAGATACCCAGGTTATACCAGCATGGTCCATATCACTATATATAAGAAGATGTATAACTTATACCAGCTGTACATATATAATTATATACAGGAGATACCCAGGTTATACCGGCATGGTCCATATCACTATATATAAGAAGATGTATAACTTATACCAGCTGTACATATATAATTATATACAGGAGATACCCGGGTTATACCAGCATGTTCCATATCACTATATACAAGAAGATGTATAACTTATACCAGCTGTACATATATAATTATATACAGAAGATACCCAGGTTATACCAACATGCTCCATATCACTATATACAAGAAGATGTATAACTTATACCAGCTGTACATATATAATTATATACAGAAGATACCCAGGTTATACCAGCATGTTCCATATCACTATATACAAGAAGATGTATAACTTATACCAGCTGTACATATATAATTATATACAGGAGATACCCAGGTTATACCAGCATGCTCCATATCACTGTATACCAGAAGATGTATAACTTATACCAGCTGTACATATATAATTATATACAGAAGATACCCAGGTTATACCAGCATGCTCCATATCACTATATACAAGAAGATGTATAACTTATACCAGCTGTACATATATAATTATATACAGGAGATACCCAGGTTATACCAGCATGCTCCATATCACTGTATACCAGAAGATGTATAACTTATACCAGCTGTACATATATAATTATATACAGAAGATACCCAGGTTATACCAACATGCTCCATATCACTATATACAAGAAGATGTATAACTTATACCAGCTGTACATATATAATTATATACAGGAGATACCCAGGTTTATACCAGCATGCTCCATATCACTATATATAAGAAGATGTATAACTTATACCAGCTGTACATATATAATTATATACAGGAGATACCCAGGTTATACCAGCATGCTCCATATCACTATATACAAGAAGATGTATAACTTATACCAGCTGTACATATATAATTATATACAGAAGATACCCAGGTTATACCAGCATGCTCCATATCACTATATACAAGAAGATGTATAACTTATACCAGCTGTACATATATAATTATATACAGGAGATACCCAGGTTATACCAGCATGCTCCATATCACTATATACAAGAAGATGCATAAGTTAGTTGTCACTCATCAGACGTCCACTCCTAGCCAGTGTTGGGTTAGCACTTAGGAAGGTCTTTCTCCACTCCGCAGGTGACATTTTCTGCGTATCTCAAACTAACTGGCTGGCACAGCATCCGTGTGCCAGAGTGCTGCTGCTTGGCTGACTACAAAAAGCTAAAGACTGAGGTTGTCAATCTGCCAGAAAGTGTAAGTTCAATGAAGGGGGCTGGGAGGGAAAGGTATTGATGTGGCCCGGCATTGGGTAAGGTCATCTCTGCTCCATCAGGTGGCCTAACCAGTGTTGTGTTAGCAGTTAGCAAGGTCTGTCTTCTCTCTGCAGGTGACACTTTGAGCGTGGCTCAAACTAAGTGGCACAGTTATCATCCATCCCTCCTGCTGTTCGCTCTCCACTTCCGTTTCCACCAACGCAGCCAGACACAAGCGCCAGGGGCAGAGGAAAGACAGAGTGCTACACAGGTAAGTTCTGTGGGGTCAGTGTTGTGATGTTTTTGAAATGTGCTTCTCATAATCTGATGCATTCTCACGTTCTCATTTTTAAAGGTCCAAAATAGTGCTTTCTGCATAAACATCAAATTGAAGATATCATAGTACTAGTGCAGGTAAGTGGGTATTCTATCTTCTATTCAAATCATATTCATTGTTGTAGAAATTTTAAAATACTATATTTGGAAGTAGAGCAGAAAACGGCAAAACTTTTTAACCTTTATATTGCTATATAGACTGGAATGGTTCTAGACTGTAACTGAGCAAAAATTGAATATTTCAAATCACATTACCCCTAAAGAAACTATATTTATTTTTAGTCAGACCACTGGATTACATTCTTGATGAAATGATGGCTGAATTACGCAGTGCTACTTTTCATACACTTGTAGTTGATGAGAGCACCGATATATCAGTAAGCAAAATTACTTACTTATTTTGTATGCAAAATTCCGTCCTTCTAACACTTACATTTACAAAACAATCTTTGCAGGCATTAAAAAATTAACCAGCTGTGATAGCAGTTCAGTGACAGATGCCATTAAGCAGTTTTATTCTGATAATCAATTGGATTTGCAGAAAATGGTGATGTTCACATCTGATGGAGCCTCAGTTATGCTTGGAAAGCAAAATGGTGTTGCTGCTCGACTTCGTAATGACATCCCTCATTTGCTTGAACAACATTGTGTAGCTCATCGAGAGGATTTGGGAATTGAAGATGCATGTAAAAAAGTTTCACTAATGGGTGACATGGAAATGTTTCTTAGAACAGTTTATACTATGTTTAGTAGGTCATCTGTCAAGAAAGCAGAGTTAAAAGAACTCTCAGAAGTTCTGGAATGTGAGACACTCTCTTTTAAGGCATTAAATGAAGTTCGTTGGCTATCTAGACACATGGCTTTACGGGCAGTAATGAGAAATCTGGATGTGTTACTTGCATATTGCAACAAACAAGTAGAGAAACACAACAATCCTATTTCTAAATACTGTCAGAAGAAAATGTTGGACTCACAGTTTTGTGCTGCTCTGCATGTTTTTTCCGACGTTGTCACCCAGCTCGCAGAGTTAAATAAGGTTTTACAAAAAACAATCTTACTACTCTCGATGCATACCAATATGTTAGGGCTAAAATAAGTAAGCTACTTTTACAATTCTTGGGTGAGACAGTACATTGGAGTGAGCAAGTGTGGAAGATAATGAAAATGAAGTCAATATGGCTCCAATTATTAGATTTGTGGAGTGCTTATGTCTACATTTGGAATGTCGTTTTCCAGAAAATGAGCTGATGGAGTGGAGAATTTTCGATATGTCTAACTTCAGTAGTACATTACATTATCAAAACGGTTGTCAGGAAATTACAACACTTGTCTCAAGATACTCTGGAGATTGTTTGCCTTACAAACATGATGACCAAGATGTAGTGAAGACAGTAACAGAACAATACCAGGATTTAAGATTTATTATAGCCGAGAAAACAAAATGTGGCTTGATGCAGTCCTTTCAAGATTTTGTGCAATTTGTGTTAAAAGAGGAGCAATTTAAAGATGTTGCAGTCCTAGCAGATATCTGTGGAACTTTCCTTGCCTCCAGTTGTGACTGTGAACGCGGTTTTAGTCTAATGAATTTGATCAAGATAAAAAGTCGCAATCGTTTGGAAGTGCCACACTTGGATATGCTCATGAGGATCAAATTCTTCCTGAATTCTGGACAAAGGATTGACCTAGACAAAGTCTTTTCCAAATGGGCCACAGCAAAAGACAGACATTGCAAAGTTTAAACAGTTGAAGTTGGTTGCTTCACATGTATTGGTAAGTACACTAAAAGTTTTACTGTATTTTTTTACTCTACTAGTTAACTTGCATCACATATGTACCTCTTGTCTTCCACTAGGTTTACTTCTCCCAAGTTGAATGGAAGAAGTTGATAGGATTAGCTTAGTTACAAACATGTTCTTTGAAGATACTGAAATTTCAGATGCCATATCTTGGTTGTTTGGTGTTGCCTACTGATATAGCTCTTCCAAAAGGAAATTGATAGATGGATGACTGTCATTTTGACCTGACAGGAATAATACAAGAGGTGTGCTTCATGTGGAATGGTAAGTAGATTGAGAGGCTATAGCCTCTTGATGTTTGGCTGGTTTTGTCTATACTAGTTGATTTCATATGTACCTCTTGTCTTCCACTAGGTTAAAGGAATAAGGAGTGGATAGCATTGGTTACAAGCATGTTATTTGAAGATACTGAAGTTTCAGATGCCATATCTTGGTTGTTTGGTGTTGCCTACTGATATACCTCTTCCAAAAGGAAATTGACAGATGGATGACTGCCATTTTGACCTGACAGGAATAATACAAGAGGTGTGCTTCATGTGGAATGGTAAGTAGATTGAGAGGCTATAGCCTCTTGATGTTTGGCTGGTTTTGTCTGTACTAGTTGATTTCATATGTACCTCTCTTGTCTTCCACTAGGTTAAAGGAATAAGGAGTGGATAGCATTGGTTACAAGCATGTTATTTGAAGATACTGAAATTTCAGATGCCATATCTTGGTTGTTTGGTGTTGCCTACTGATATACCTCTTCCAAAAGGAAATTGACAGATGGATGACTGCCATTTTGACCTGACAGGAATAATACAAGAGGTGTGCTTCATGTGGAATGGTAAGTAGATTGAGAGGCTATAGCCTCTTGATGTTTGGCTGGTTTTGTCTGTACTAGTTGAGTTCATATGTACCTCTCTTGTCTTCCACTAGGTTAAAGGAATAAGGAGTGGATAGCATTGGTTACAAGTAGGGATGAGCGAACTTTTGAAAAGTTCGGTTCGGTTCGGCGAATTTTCTTGAAGTTCGGATTCGTACGAACCGAACCTAAAACGAACCTTGCTATAACGGCTGAATAATTGCTGCAACAATAATGGGAGTCTGGTAGGGTATAGTTTCGTTTACTTGCAGTTGCTATTCCAATGAAAAAAGTAGAAAAAATCAGTGACTTCAACAACGGCGACGCAAAATATACGCATATTTGAGAATTTAAACTAATGCGTACGCTAATGCGAACATTCATAATAAAGTAACGAACATACAGTGTAGCGTTGTCAAAGGTACGCTACTTAACTGAATATGTACGCATTAGCGTACAAATACACTGCGTCTGCGAACATTCCTACTCCAGTAACGAACATACAGTGTAGCGTTGTTAAAAGTACGCTACTTGACGGAATACGTACGCATTAGCGTACAAATCTTTAGGGTACTATTCGTACTATTCGTACTATTCGTACTATTCGTACGTACGTACGCACGCACGACGTAGAGGCCTAGCGATGGCAAGAAGAGCAGCTGCTTTTAGCTCAGAGGAGCTCAAATACATGGTTCGTGTCATGGACCGGGAAAACTATGAAGGCCCACACCGCCATCAACATGTGCACAAAAAGGAGGTAATAGAGGTGGTGATCCGAGGCCTCCTACATAGGTGTAGGACTGTGCGGACCCCCGGCCAGATCCAACGCCGATGGTCGGATCTAAAAATCAAAACCCCAGAGTGGCTAAAGGAGATACGGGAGGAGATAAGAAGGGGTAAGTAACAAAATATTTAAAAAGTAAAATCATGTTAATAAATTAGTGTACTGTATTGTATATATACCAGTCCGGGTTGCCAACTGTCCACAAATTTCTGGACAGTCCGTAAAAATAGGCAACTTTTTTCCTATGTCCGTGAAAAAAATATAGGGGTCCGTGATTTTTTAGAGGCTGGTGATACTAGATTATTTTGGTGGTAATTATCATCATTTTTCAGCTCACAGTAAATGGTGTTAATGAGTTCTGATCAGTATATTGAGCTATAGACCTTTATTACTTTATATTTATCCTTCATTATGGTTTTCAAATTTTTCCTTTAAAAATGTTGACCGTCCGTGATTTTGGGATAAGTTGTCCAAAGTTGTCCAGAAAAAAAAAAATTTGGGTTGGCAACCCTGATACCAGTGCCAATAATGAAAACCGTATAGAAGGACAACGTGGGCGTGCGTGGTGCGCTGCAGCAATTTTCTTTCATGCTAGGCCACGCCTCTAACTCAACTCAAACAAGTGAAGATATTCTCAGATACGTGCCCCTTCACAGTAATTTGCCTTAGGCTACTTTCACATATGTGGTGGTGATCCGGCAGGCTGATCCGCGGTATTTGCCCTGCAAATTCCCGGCGTTATTGCTGGATAGCGGCCGGTTCAGCACCGTCACCCATTATTGTTGATGCGGTTGACCGTTCTCCTTTTTGTGTCAGGCAAATGCTGGATCGGGAGAGATCGGTTGGGCTGTTCCCGGCCGTAGCAGCCCACCGGATCTCTCTCGCTAGTATGAAAGTACCCTTAAATATATGCCCCTTCATAGTTAGTGCTTCCTCCTCCTACACACAGACTCAAAGACGTGCTCATGCTGCATCTAATGTGTCTGGAGTGGGCGATATCAAAAATATTCCCACAATAAAGATAATAAGAAATGTATTGCAATAAATAATACCCATTTAGAATAAAAAAACACTTGGGGCCACAAGGAGAAGACATTATACTGTATGGGGCAGCCACAAGGAGACATTACACTGGACGTCGGGGAAGGTGAAGGGACTGCTCCCTGCTTACCGTCACCCGTCTCTGCTTCTTATGGATGCAAAGAAAGCTGACCACGGGACATAGCCACCCATTCCCGCACTCAGCTGCTAAAATCCTGACAGTCCAGCCTAATTCGGAACGGTTGGGACGGGAGCTATGGTATACTAGTGCATTGTATGTGCTGTATTTATATTTGTTATGTTTGTACCTGCAGAATGGGACACACAGACATCTTTTATTCATTCATTCAACCCTCCGAAGAAATGTCCCCTCCATCAAATATGCATCCCAGATATTCTATGATCCCTTAACTTTAAATGCCCACTCCACATCATATCGCCCTCCTCTCACCCATAATATCTTCATAGTAGTATACAGTGTTAGTATTAAAAACGGTCATCATAACAATTGTGTACGGATTTATGTTGCAGAGCGACGTCAGCGACGTCAACGATGTCAAGGCCAGTTGGCCCCGGCAGGACCTGCAGCTTCATGTAAGTGTAAACATATTTAAATAATTTTTTATCCAGGCTATGTGGGAGTGCAGCAGCAGTGATATAAGAGCACTAGTGTTTAGGAATGGGATCCAGCCCCAAACTATTCACATGTATCAACATCAGCAATTACAACTGTTCATTTGAGTTGAATGAAATGCCATTATTTAATGATTTTTTACAGCTGCTGCACCACAGGGGCCCTCTACCCCGCCTGAACACCAGCCACAGAGGAGCCCACCTGCCACTCCAACAGCCTCCCAGGTAGAAGGTAGGTAGACTGCTGAGACTGACCACTCTAAACCCCCCACCAAGCCACCCTCGCAGCCGGCCAATAAAACACAAAAACACCTTAAGTTGGGTAAGGGTCGGTCACAGCTTTATTTTCTTATCTTATCCAAAACTTCAACTTGTTGACCCTAAACACCATAACCCGGAGTATTGAAGCGCTATGCCCCACAGCGTTCTGTGGGCAAGTCTGCCTTCTTCTCCGTCTGAAATCGTCAACCGACCTCTGCTGTGACTTGCAATGTAAAACACTGAAACAAACCAGAAATGAATCAGAAAAAGTAAAGAAAAAGATGAAATAATGGGGAAGGGAGGGTGGGAAGCTTTCAGTGAAGATGCTGGAGAAAGAGGCCATCCCCCTATCAGGGCCATCCTTTTAACCCCTTAGCCGCTACCACCACCTCAGCCAACCAGGACGCAGGGGTGTGGGTTAAAAGAAACACCCTCTCGCTGGTAATTAGAAACAGTGTCCACAAGAGAAACACCCCACGGGCAGAACCATTTTTTCCCCTTACTGCAGGCTGAGTTCATTAACCATTTAATGCACCACCGCTCGTCAGTCATAGACGCCTTCACTTAGTCACCTCGGCGTCCGCTAAAATCAAAAGTGTAATTGGTGGAACTTCTGTCTTCAAAATAGAATCAAAATTTATGCTTTATCTTTTGTAGCTCCAACCGTCAGGGAGGCTGAGTTTTCCCCAGGACCCTGGGAGGACCATGCCGTATGGGTGTCTAGTAAGTACAAAGCCATAATTCACATAAGTGAAATATTCTCAAGCACTAGGATCATGTCACCCAACATGTTATGATAACTAGACTGTGTACACATTATGTTCTCCAAGTGGTTAGTGAAGGAGACATATCACAATAATTTTAAAATCAACGTAGTGAAAGAAGTAGAAACTTGAGTTACACCAAAAATATTTAAGAAAAAGGTGACATACATCACATAATATTATAGTACATTGGCAATCTCTTTTTAACAAAGCGAGAAACAGCCCTGCACCTCACA
>ONZH01015015.1:0-70459 GCA_900303285.1 Rhinella marina | reverse complement strand
TATTTAGTAGCTTTGCTTTCTCCTCATCGCTCTCTGCTACTCCCCCTCATTACTCTGTAAGGGGCCGACACCTTCAGGTTTATACTTTTTACCATTTATATAATTAAAGAACATTTTAGGGTTAGTTTTACTCTCTTTGGCGATTAATCTCTCGGTTTCTAGTTTGGCTGTTTTTATTGGTCTTTTACATATTCTATTTTTTCCTTATAGTTTTTCAATGCTTCCTCGCTCCCCTCCTGTTTTAGTGATTTAAATGCTTTCTGTTTGTCATTTATTGCTTTCTTTACAGCTCTATTTATCCACATTTTTTTTCTTGTTCCTTAACCTTTTATTCCCATAAGGTATGTACCTCTCACAATTAGATATTAGGATGCTTTTAAAAATATCCCATTTTGTGGCTGTATTTTTATTTTTGAGGACTTTGTTCCAGTTAGTTAGGCCTATGGCCTCTCTTAGTTGACTAAATTTAGCTTTTTTGAAGTTTGGTATTTTTGTTCCTCCCTGAAGAAACGCTCTTTTGAATGACAATTGGAAGGTTATTATGTTATGGTCACTATTTCCCAGGTGTCCCCCGACCTGCACATCTGTTGTTCTGTCAGGTCTATTGGTTAATACTAAGTCCAGTATGGCCGTCCCTCTAGTCGGGTCCTGAACCAGTTGGGAAAGGTAATTGTCTTTGGTTATTTCCAAGAACCTGTTTCCTTTATGAGATATACAGGTCTCAGTTTCCCAGTCTATATCTGGGTAGTTGAAATCCCCCATAATAACGACCTCATTATGATTTGCCGCCTCGTCTATTTCATTTAGAAGTAGATTTTCTGTGGACTCTGGTATATTAGGTGGTTTATAATAAAGTCCTATTAGTATTTTATTATTGTTTTTGGCTCTATTTATTTCTATCCACAGTCAGGATCACAACATCACCTTGGCGGCAATAACCAGCACAATCCACCATGTTCTCGGTAAAGTTTAATAACTTTTGATTACCATGGTGACTATCAAGCAAAGGGAAATTCCAGGTGCACGGACTCCACTCCAGCTAGTTTAGGTAATGGAATCAAAACAGATAGCAATCCAGCTCCACTGGAATGAAAATTAAAATCTCTTTCTTCTGACATACCTGTGTTAATAGCTTCATGCATTCCCCATGTAATAACAATTCTGGAGCATCTATTCTTACGTCTCTATGTTGTGCCATTCCTTTATTATTTCTACTAGAAGTTATGAATGAATTGCTAGCAGTCTGCAGTAAGGGTACAGAGGGGAGGTAAACAGTTAGGGGTGTGTTCCTGCACAGTCTGAAAAGGACAGCACTGATTGGAAAATGTCAGAATGTGCAGGGACACCCCTACTCCAACTGGTCACCTCCCCTCTGTACCCTTACTGCAGACTTCTAGCAATTCATTCAAAACTTCTAGTAGAAATAATAAAGGAATGGCACAACATAGAGACATAAGAATAGATGCTCCAGAATCGGTATTACATGGAGAATGCATGAAGGTATTAGAACACACATGTCTGGAGAGGAGACAGGTGCTCTTTAAGATTAATTATTAAGATCGCTTAGTTATTTGTACTCACTACTAGGGTTGTCACGATGCCAACATTTTGATTTGATTTCGATACCATAAAAAAAGTGTTGTAATACTCAATATCAATCGATACCATGCGAAAAAAATAAAACACCAAAAAGGCTGCGTGCATTCTGCATTTTATGGAATGCTCAGCCCATAATAGAACAGTCCTATCCTTTTTTTTTTGGAGGACAAGGTAACACACTTTTATTTTTATTTTTTGTTACGGTGTTTACCGCACAGGAGATATTTTTTAATATTTTAATACTTTGGACTTTTCGGATGTGACGATATGTAATATGGTTATTTATTTATTGTTTATATATTTTATAGGTAAAATTTGGAAAAGGGGTGATATAAACGTAATATTTGTACTGTTTTTATATATTTTTTTTTTACTTTTTATTTAATAACCATTAGCCCCCTTAGGGGCTAGAACCTGGGATCTTTTAATCCCTTGTCCCATTCACCCTAATATAGCTCATTAGGGTGAATAGGATCTCACACTGTCCTTGCTGCCCTGGGCTTTGTGCACACAGCAGCGGGGAGCTTACCATGGCAACTGATCTGGCTGCCATGGTAACTGATCAGAGGCCTGCGATTACACTGCTGGGGCTCTGATCGGAAGCTGCTACTGCACCACCAATGGGGAGTGGAGGGGGGAACCCTGTGGTCACTGCCACCAATGATTATAATACCCGACCTCTATGACAAGGCGCTACAATCCGCAGCAATTTACCCCTCAGCTGCCAACTATATTTAAATTAATTGGTTAGTTACCTCCCCTCCTCTTCCCCACTCCAATCTCATTGGCGGCGGCTGCAGCAGCGGCACAGTGGGAAAGGAGGGACTCTCTCCTTCTCCACTGTGCTGCTGAAGAGAACAAGGTGCATGCTGATACTAGGCTGCGCAGTAAATGGCAAAATCCCAGTTTATATAGATTGCCACGTCTCTCCCTATGCTCAGTTCACAATGAAAGGGCTGCGACCACGTGGGATGAGACTTTTATAGGGCTGTGACATCACAGGGGATGCTGATTGGCTGGCTGCATGGCATTACGGGTCATATGGTATTCCCGGGCTTCTTACTTTCACTTTGTAACACGTGTAGCCGCCATTTTAGCGGGGGAAAAAATCGGATTTATGGCGAATCAAATTTTTCCGGAAATTCGGATTGAATTCCACTTCATTAACTTTGATTCATTTAACACTAGATATAAGAACTGTGTGATTGAGATATAGAAGGTTAGAGATGTTTGGGGGGCATGGCCTATGTAAATGGTGGGCACACAGTATGTTGAAAACATTTTGTAGAAATACTTATTACAAACCTGGCTGTCCTTATATCAAGGTCCCTGCTGTCTCAGAAACAACCAGCCCAGACATGGACCAGTAATTGGCGTACCTGACAGTGCTGGAGCCTGAGGAGGTGAGTAAACCACAGGACGCCAGAATCACTATAGAAGTGATTCCAAAGTAACAGAAGTCATTTCTGCATACAGTACTTACATTGCTTCAACTGGTTTCTCAGTGAAAACACGGAGGTAAAAATCAGCTTCTTCAGTCTCAGAATAGGTTGCTGCCACAATGACATAATCCCTCGGAGAAAGCTGAAGTTGACCTGATACGTCACGGAAAAAAGCAAAATAGCCAAAAATCGGATCGTTGTTATTGAAGAATTCCTTCCCCAGAGGAATGCTGTCTGAAGGTGTAATCTGTTGTATAGAGAACAAAATGATGAATATACACTAATAATGTAACATTAGCACAAGTTATCATTATCTCTGTATATAGTGCAAGTATCATAGTAGAACAGGGGTAGGGAACCTCCGGCACTCTAGCTATTGAGCATGCATACTTGCTCTGCTCTTCTAAGAACTCACATAGAAATTAATGGAAAATGCTGTTGTTTAACAACAACTGGAGTGTTGAAGGTTGCTGATTCCTGGAGTCGAAGAAAAATGTAATAAAGACAAGATGGATGGTAAAATAAATCCATTATCCAATATCTTTCTATGTATTAGTTATTTATGGTTTTATGTAGTAGCAGCAGCTGTGGTAGCAGTAGTAGTAGTAGTGTTAGTACTAGTAGCATTGGTAGTGGGGTGGTAGTATTAGTAGCAGTGTAGTAGTAGTAGTGGTGGTAGTTTTGGTAGTAGAAGTAATAATTGTAGTGGTGGTAGTAGGGGTAGTAGTAGAAGTGGGGGTGGTAGAAGTAGTAGTAGCGGGGTAGTAGCAATAGTGGTGGTGGTAGTAGTAGTGGTGATAGTGGTAGTAGTAGCAGTGATAGTACTAGTAGTAATGGTAGTAGGGTGTAAGTATCAAAAGTAGTAGTGGTGGTGCAGTGGCCAGGTGTGGGGTTCCCCCGACGCTATGCTGGGTCCCAGGGACACTGTCGAGATGTCACCACGTGTTGCTGCACACCAGAAGTGAAGTTAAGGCATGGGACACCAATGGGAAAAAAGTCCAGAGAGTCAGGATCTGCTGTAACCCAGGTGCAAAACAAAATAGGTCAGGCATAGGGCTGGCCTGTCCAGTCTCCTCCCTGGCAGAATAAGTGTTTGATGCTGAGGAAAGGCCTAAGCTAGCTATCGTTCTCTCTCTCAGAAGGCTGGTACTCTGGACAAAGGCTAGCAATCCAGGGTCTGTGGCAGAGTATCCCCGTCTCAGCATCTTTTTCTGGTCACTCATGCAGAT
Source organism: Rhinella marina (assembly GCA_900303285.1). Classification (NCBI taxonomy): domain Eukaryota; kingdom Metazoa; phylum Chordata; class Amphibia; order Anura; family Bufonidae; genus Rhinella; species Rhinella marina. Next base: position 66,189 of record ONZH01015015.1, on the reverse strand, counting down.
TCTCCTCTTCTAAGCACTGTTCCTTAACTGCAGAACACGAGGGTCTCTGATGGTTCTCCTTATGTACAGTTTCTAGCTGAATTGGAGCCTTCTAGTGGGAGGGGTGGAGTGGAGAAACACAGCACAAACAAATACAATGTTACAATTCTAGTCTCTCATAGCCTTGCATTAGACCTTCAATAATACTCAATGGCAATGACACAGCAGTTTTTCCAGACAAAAACAAGTCTTCAGACATAATAACATAGGTATACCTGACATTCAAAAGGTCAGTCTGTCTGGTTTTGGTGGTAAACAAGTCTGGTTTGTTCCTTTCAAAACATACTCATCTTTAAACCTTATGGAAACTGTGGAAAATTACCAGTTTCTCATTATTAGTTAGAAAGTCCCAAAAGTCCCTCAGTTTTCATTAACCCTTTCCACAGTGCTGTGCTAATACAGTGCAAAGTGCAATTGAACAGTATATATATCACAACAAATATAAGCCATCTGTGCTCAAGCAGCAGACCGCAATTTGCATGGGCACCAGCCGTATGCACTCTGTGACACAGATGCGGACCCATTCACGGTCCGCCATCTGCAAGACACACCAACAGATAGGACATGTCTGATCTTTTGTGGTGCGTGGTGTGGACTTGAAAGCCCACTGAAGTTCTTCCAATCCGTACCTCTGTTCCGTAAAAGGCAGGACATGACCCTTCAAGTCAATGGGTCCGCATCCGCACCACATAGTGCACACGTCCGATGCCCATATATTCCGGACCAACAGTTTGTGGGCCACAATACAGGCATGGAGCCCTTATAGTCGTGTGAATGTAGCCTTAAACAGTATTAGGCAGTGCAAATTAACCCTTTAAAGTAAAAAAGGTGAGGAGTTAATGTCTTTGCATATAAGAAACAGAGGCAAATGTCCACAGATGTCCAGACTTCGAAGTATCCCTACTCCAGGGCCCTATAGTAATAAAAGTAGTAGAGGAGTAGTCATGGTAGTAGTGGCAGTGGTAGTACTATTGGCAGTAGTAGTGGCAGTAGTAGAGGAGTGGGAGCAATAGTAGTAGTACTGGTGGTAGCAGTGGTAGTAGTAAAAGTAGTGGTACTGGGGTAATAGTAGTAATAGAAGTGGCTGTAGTGGTAGTAGGAGTTGTGGTGTTAGTAGGGGTAGTAGTAGTAGTGGTAGTAGCAGTGATAATAGCGGTAGTAGTGGCAGTGGTAGTAGTAGTGGTGTTAGTAGGGGTAGCAGTAGTGGTGGTAGTATCAGTGGTAATAGGGGTAGTGGTGGTAGTAGTAGAGGCAGCGGTAGTAGTAGTCTCCTGAGTAGCACATTTGTGGTGAAAATTGGCTAATCTGCTTTTAGACATATTTAGGAAGGAAGTAAGCTTGGCTCAGCGAGAAAGGGAGTGTCATAAAACTCTCCATTTCTACCAAACGTTTGGCAAAAAATGATTTAGCAGATTTACTCATCCTTTCTAAAATGTTAATGTGTAAATTTAAAGATCCAGCAAATGTATTACAGAGATTCAGGCAGAGTGATACATTTGGTGCACAGCTAGACACTTACCTAAACCTCCTATTGGCTGGCTTACTGTACTTTGCAACAAATTTTGGTCCAAAATTTTGTCACAAACTGGTTCCTCTTGAGGCACACCCCTTTTCCCACCAAGCCATTCCCTTCAGTGTACAAGGAGCAGTGGACTTTTCTCTTTGGCTTGCCTGCATCATAAATATGTCACAAGTCACATGTCCTAAATTGTGCCATAAATGCTCAAAATTTTGGCGTAAATTATGCCTGAATTTAGGTACATGCACAATATTAAACGGGTTTTCCAAGATTTTACTACTGATGACCTATGCTCAGCATAGGACATCAATATCTGATCGGTGGGGGTTCGACACCCGGGCCCCCTGCCGATCAACAAAAGAGAATGCACCCTTCTCTCAGCTCACCAAGCACATCGCCGTACATTGTATAGCGGCTGTGCTTGGTATCGCGCTCAGCCCCATTCACTTGAATGGGGCTGAGCCGATCCTAGGCCATCTGACCGATGAATGTGACGTCACTGGCCTAGGAAAAGCTGAGAGAAGGCCTCGGCGCTCATGGGAGCGCCGGTGCCTTCTCAGACAGCTGATCGGCAAGAGTCCGGGGTGTTGGACCCCCACAATCAGATACTAATAACCTATCCTGAGGATAGGTGATCAGTAGTTAACTCCCGGAAAACCCCTTTAAATGTGGGCCTCTGTCACAAAGTAAGCAACCAATAGTTGATATAAAGTGTCTAGCCCTGCACCAAATTACTAAAAGTACATATTCTTGGAAAATGTACGGTAATTTATTGCCAAATTCTAATAAAAATCTTATTTTAATGGCTCTATTCTAATTAATGCACAGTATACCCCTGGATTAATTCCTATACTTCTAGATTTATACCCTGAGTTTGTCTTGGGTGTTTTTTTGACTCATGCGCCATCTACTCAGTCCTTGCACTACGCATAACATAGAGTATACAAACCCAGAAGAGGAACATAATACAACAAAATCATAACAATAATTTAATAATATATGTTTACAACAACCTCATATACATAGAAGCCAATATTAAGGATGTCCAAACCCTCAGACTGCTTCTTCCTTCGATCCTTCTGTGTCAGAGACACAACGAGAGTGCACTTCTTGTTGGCATCACCATCTGGAGCCTTCAATGTGATCCGATACTGGGGGTTTCTTCTAAATCTGGCTGAGTGTGAAATAAAATAAAAGCAAAGGATAATAATATATGAATGGTATTCCAATGACTTATACTTTTGGCAGTCCCATTCTATTAGGTAACTCCATCCCCGAAAGCCTGGTCATATTTGTAAGACAAAGACAATCTACACTGGAGATTAAAATTAGAGAACAACGTACAATTTCCTAAATTGGTCACTGCGTAGTCCTATTTGAAATTATACAATTTAAGAATATTTTATGCGTTACATATATTCTGAAGCACAATATAAAAAACTTCAATGAGATAGTTGAAAAAGAACACTGATTAGGCTACTTTCACACTAGTGTTTCTATTTTCCGGTATTGAGATTCATCAGTTTGAGATCCTTTTGAGATCCAGTTTTGTTAAATCTCACCCAAAGTGTTTATAAATTGTTCTCTAATATTGATCTCTAGTATAACTACTGTATAATAAAGTAATTTGTACAAAATATTTAAAATACGAAAACAAATTCAAAACACCATCCTCTCTTCCATCCGACAAATCCAGCTCTAATGCTGTGGTCACAATCGTAATCACCGATCGCAAACATTAGCCTCATATGCGAATCTATATTGCCGCTCGCAAACATTAGCCTCGGCTGTGTGGTGTGTGAAATGGCATCTGCTGTACCTGCACTGCGCATGTTGTCAAGGGGCTAAAGTTTTTATTGTGTAATTGTAGTAAAGGACAACATAAACTGTATACATTTGGCATCTACATAATCATATTGACCCACAGAATAAAGCGATCCTGTCATGTTTACTGCACAGTAAATGTCATAATAACAAAACCACAAAAAGGAAGAATTGCAGCTTTTTTTTAAATTTGCCATTCAACCCAACATATCATTATCTCATTACATTATATGGTACAAAAATATGGCTATGTTGACAGAAAAATAAAAAAAAGTTATGAATTTATTAATAAGGGGGTGAAAAAAATGACAAAAAACGTAGAACTTCCTGAAACGGTTTGAGGGTAAGCCTCGGGGTTGTTTAGTACTCAAGGGGATTGGAATGTGTAAAGGCCCCTACACTGCTAGAATAAGCAGACGATTGTTGGGAAGGAATCGTTCCTTCCAGACAATCACCTGCTCATCAGTTAAGGAGACCGCCACATTAACATGGAGCAATCTCCTCCACAGTATTTTTTTCTGTTGGGGCAAAAAGAACACAAGTTTGCCTGACGCTAACACCATATGGACAGCGTGTGCATTAGAACCTTTTCTGTAGTCTATATACCTGACATTTTTTCTGCCGTTAATCAAGGCAACATTACCTGCGCTGCGTCTGCTGTATAAAGTTTGCGCAAGGAGGGACAGATAGTGTAGGGATAGAAATTGGCTAGGCAGGGCTAGTTGTTCTGTTGAAAAGCCCTTTTAAGGGATATTATATCTGGCTGCAATATATTATTTTTGTGGTGGGTTAAAAATTGCGCAAGGTCGCCTGACCTTAACACCACCTTTGCAGCGTCTGAAGTCTAACATTTGTGCATCCCAAATACCTGAAATCCGGTGTATTTTTTCTGCCGCTATTCAAGGCGACATTAATAATGTCGCTGTGATTAGCGGCAGAAAAAAAAAACGCAATAAATGTCAGGTATATAGGAGAACCAAACATTGTACTGCACATGTAATGTCGCAGTGATTAGTGGCAGAAAAAAACGCAACAAATGTCAGGTATATTGGAGAAACAAACATTGTACTGCACACGCTGCGCAGCTGGTGTTAAGATTAGGCAAACTTGCTCAAATTTTGACCATCAAGAATAAAAATATTGCAGCCAGATATAACAATAGTCCTTAAAAGGACTTTTGGGTCTTTTCAACTATCTGTGCCTCCTTGTGCAAACGTTATACATTATATGAATAAAGGCAGAAAATATTTCTAAATATTTCTGACATTCGGTGAAATTTTTCTGCTCATACACTAAAAAAAATGTGCGCAACTGTACTTTTGACAAACTTGCATATATACCATTTCATATGCGCAAGGCGAGCAGTAAGGGACAGGGAAGAGGGCGTGCTGCTGATGGTGCACAGTGGGCGCGGTGAAACAGTGTCTGCTGGCAGAGCACAAGAAACAAAGTCATCCAAAACTACTAGCTTCATGTCCTAGTTTGCAGGGCGGCGCAAGACAGGTTCTTGTTAGGTCAACATGTCAGGAGGAGGACCAGAGTGAGGTTCATTTTTTAGGTTAAAAAATTAGGGGTGAGGGCCTGCTGGTGAACCTCTTAAATATTTAAAGTCGAGGGCAGCCTAATAAGCATTTTGATATGATGGAGGAAGAGGGGGAAGAGGATGAGAAAAGGAAGAAGGGGTGCATGGAAATACAGTGTATTTAATACACCCTAAAAGCCACATTTAAAGTTCCTTTATGTTCAGCTGCTTTCCTCTGGTGGGGTAGAGAAGTCAGGGGCAAATCAAGGCCTTGTTCATTTTGATTAGCGTCAACCTGTCAGCATTGTCAGTTGATAGGCGGATGCGCTTAACAGTTATTATGCCCCCAGCAGCACTAAATACCCGCTCCGACAAAACTCTGGCGGCAGGGCAGGCCAGCACCTCCAAGGCGTAGAGTGCCAGTTTGTGCCACGTGTCCAGCTTAGACACCCAATAATTATAAGGCACAGAGGGATTGCTGAGGACATTGACACGGTCAGCTAGGTACTCCTTTACCATTTTCAAAAACTTTTCCCCCCTTGTGACACTAAGCCGCTTATCAGAACCTTTTCCACATGCAGAGCCACCCACCTTTATTGTGAGCAACTGGAAAGGCGCCGACTGTGTTGCAGCTGGTATTCCACTACTGGTCACTGCTGCTCACAAAGCCTGCCCAACATGTGGAAGGTGGAGTTCCACCACGTGCTCAGGTCGCACAGCAGTCGGTGAGCTGGCAAGTGTAAGTGCTGCTGCAGCGCTGCCAGACCGGCGGAAACTGTAGGTGACTTTTGGAAATGGGCTCCTGTTGGAGGAACAGGTAGACTCATTCCTGTCATTAGTTTCAGGGTCCTATAGGGTCAGTTTGGTTTAGGTTCCTGTGTTTGAACTCGCCTACATTGGAGGCCTGTTCATACTGGTAGTAAGTCAGGATTAGAGTCAGGATTTCCTTTAGGAGGTGTCCATTTTCCTTCCTTAGTTTCCAGGCCTAATCTCCTTTCCCTCCTGCGCTCTGTGTGGTTTTACCCCCACACCTGAGCGTGACAGTATGTGTGAGCTTGCCGAGCTCCAAAGCCGCCACCAAGTTGCGGCCGTTATCAGACACAACCATGCCTGCCTGTAGGTTGAGTGGTGAGAGCCACAGCTCAGCCTGGACCCTTATACTCTGACAAAGCTCTGCAGCAATGTGTTGTTTGTCACCTAAGCTAATAAGTTTCAGCACAGCCTGTTGCCACTTCCCCACTGCTGTGCAAAACTGCTTCCAGCTACTGACTGATGGCTGATTGGCGCTGCAAGATGAGAATTCCTAGGTGGAAGTGGAGGAGGAGAAGGAGGGGTTGCAGCCGCTAATGTAAGTGGTGGCGGAAATCCTGATGGAAGTAGGGCCCGCAATCCTTTGTGTCGGTAGCACCTGTGCCATTACAGGGTACGACTCGCTCCCAGCCTCCACAACGTTCACCCAGTGTGCCGTCAGGGAAATGTAGCGTCCCTGGCCAAAAGCACTTGTCCATGTGTCAGTTGTTAAGTGGACCATCCCAGTAACTGCGTTGGTCGGTGCACGGGTTATGTTACGAGACACATGCTGGTGTAAGGTGGTGATGGCACACCGGCAAAAGTAGTAGTGGCTAGGTACTGAGTAACGAGGGACAGCCACCATCAGACTGCGAAAAGCCTCAGTGTCCACAAGCCTAAACGGCAACATTTCCAGCGCCAGCAATTTGCAAAGGTGTGCATTTAGTGCTAAAGCCTGTGAGTGGGTGGCTGGGTATTTGTGCTTTCGTTCAAAGGCCTAGGGTATGGACATCTGTACTCTGCACTGGGGCATGGAAGTGGATGTGCTCGCTGATGGTGCTTGCGAGGGTCCAGGTGCAGGGCGGGAGGCAGCTGGGCCTGCGTCTTGGCTAGCACGTAACAGAGGGAAGAGGAGGCAGTGGTGTGACCTGGGACACCGATTGTGGATCCAGGAATTTGGCCCACCTATTAGGGTGCTTTGCTGCCATGAGGATCATGCTGGTGGTGGTCAGGTTGCTAGTGTTCATGCCCCCCGCTCATTTTTGTACGGCACAGGTTGCAAATGACAATTCTTTTATCGTCCACACTTGTTGGTGTGGCCTGCCTTCTCCCTTTTGCCACCCCACTGCCTGATCCCTCCCCCTCTGTACTGCTGTCCTCGCTCAGCTTGCCACTTTCCCATGTTGGGCCAGTGATTTCATCATCTACCACCTCCTCTTCCACTTCTTCACTCTGGTCCTCCTCCTGACAAGTTGACCTTCAGTGCTGCTGACACTCAAAAACATTAGGGGCGAGTGCCTACTGCTAATCTGACCATCTAAAACATTAAGGGCGAGTGCCTGCTACTGATCTGACCGTGTAAAACATTAGGTGAGGGCCTGCTTCTACTTGCGTTTTATATACAAGTAAATATATGTTTCCTAACAATATTTCCTCTAAAATCGATGTTATATTTGGTTTTGGGGGGTATTCTTGTCATTCCGTAAAAGTGGTGTAATACTCGGACAACATCATTCCCAGCAGTGACTTCGGTGTCCAAGATGCATCCAGACATCCTCCCCATGCTGTTCCCAAACCATTTCAGTGGTGTTTCCACCATTTTCTCAACTTTCCCTATGAACCAGACACCCTCCCCTCTTCAGAGCAGGGGGTGCCTGGTTTAGTGCTCAGGTTCTCCCATTGTCTTCCATTATACTCGGGTGCTCGGCCGAGCACTCGAGCAACACCTAGTTTTCGGCCAGAGCACCCAAGCACCCGAGCATTGCGGTGCTCGATCAACACTAGAAATCACCTATTTTTACAGACTGTCCAGAAATTTCTGGACAGTTGGTAACCCTGGTATAACGCATGGCATAATTTCACACATTCTTACCCAAAGATTTCCTCCCTCCATCACTGATTCCCTTCTTCCAGCTTCCATTGAATTCTGTCAGGCACCACTTATAGTCGTCACCACAGCACGCCTCACTCAGGTGGATATTGCAGATCTCCAATAGATTAAACTCTTTCAGATATTCATCGAAGGGCATCCTGCAAGCAACCAAAACTATGGAGGTCATTTACTAACTGATATACACTAGTGTCCTGGCATATATCTGGCAGAGATTTTGGTGCATAGGTTATCTCACCCCAGGTCTAAGAAAGGGGGTGTGTTGGGGGCAGGGAAAATGCCTGTCTCATTTATCATTTTCTACGCCTAGAGATGGTCTAAATTTAAACCAGCAAGGAGATTGACAAGGCTCATTTGTTTGAAAATCCACAAAGTGCTGTAGAGTGAATTGACTGTTTGAAACATATATAATTGAAATAATTAATCTACTTGTCCATTCTGTGATCTGAGGTGGGGGGAGTGGGCAGGCAGTCATGACTTTTTAGGTCTGTTCTTCTTTGATAATATTGTTTTTTGTATTTTAGGGAGTTTATGGAGGATTACTTAGTTGGGGGGGGGATTGTTTTTTGTTATTTAGATGAGAATTATAAAATTATTTCTTGGAATGATATATTCCATCGGTTGTTTACAAGAAACACTTGTAGGGGTGAATGATGTGATTTTTTTATGGGCTCAAATTACTTAAAATGGTTCTCCAGGAATTAAGAAAATAAAATTACTGAAAATACTTAAATATTACTTCATTATTCCTGTAAATATATTCCCAAATACTTTTCATTAGTTATAATGGCACATTTTGTCTGGGGAGAAATTATTAGGAGAAATAAAATGGCCGCCGTCCTATTAGTACACACAAAACCTGTCCTAATCACACAGGAGGACAGGATACTTCACTGAGGTAAAGAGCTGCCTCATCCTCCTCTCTGTGCGTCAGGGATTATGATCCTGAATATGATCTTCAGATGAATCTCTGTGGGAATGAAGTTCATGAGGAGACATGAAGTACAGAGAGGAGGTGAGGATGTGGCTAATGAGCAGCAGCTCTTGTATGCAGTCTCCATTACCACAGTCTGTCCTGTCCGTCCTCTCTGTACTTCATGTCTCTTCATGATCTCAATTCCTGCAGATTTTTTTGGGGGTAATAGTTATGAATGAGGGTTTACTCAGGATAGAGGGTATAAACACAAAGGTTTAACAGGCCCAGAAGCACATAGAGAATGGGCATATGACTGCAGGAGGATTTTAGTTGCTGAGTCATTGCTGGACTCCACTTTCTCCTTAAGAGAAACTTGTGGCCAGTATTACCAAGGTTTAAAAGGAGAAGATGCGTGGAGAATAATGCACCTTCTGACAGTTTGGTGAGAGGATATCCCTTAATAGGACAAGCTGATAACTCACCAAACCTCTCCATCTTCCTTCTTAATGAGGAGTTTTGCTTTTACTTCAGGATCCACCTTGTCCCACTCTGGGGCTCTAAGAGGACAAGAAGAAATCATGAAAATCAGGATATTAATTTTTAGAAATTAATTTGCACAAACTAATGTCCAGAGAATGGACGCCTTCAGACACAAGTGGCCAGCAATGGCGTACATAGAGAAGCAAGGGCCCCATAGCAAGGATCAAACCAGGCCCCCCACACAGGACAGGAGGGTTTCTGCTTAAACCCTTTTTAATGACTCTTGGGCCATTTATTCCACTGCCTCATTTGCTAAAAGTTGTTCCTTTAGAGGGTAGAGTCCTGACCAAGTTTTCACCCCCAGTAAAAGTGGAGATGATCCCAACTAAGCCCCATAGTAGTCTCATGGTCTGCCGCTATGGTAGTTACGCCCCTGGTGGCCAGTATGCTCAAACAGTACATTGAAAAAAGCGGACCACAATCATTAAAAGGCTACAAGCTGTCCACTGTCTTTGCAGACTTCTCATGAACAGGCATGCTCTACTCAGTCTGTAATTTTAGAATGACTGACTTCTAAGCAGACAGTGGTATTATCCTCACTCAGATGTGGCTGGCTCTCTAATCAACCCCCTTAAGTGAATGGGATTGAGCACCGATACCAAGAACAGCACCTGACCACCACAGCCCCTTCAAGGGGTGCTGGAAATCTGATCCTATCTTTTGTGGAGGTTTCACTGTGACTATAAAAAAAGATAATTAAAAATATCTAGACCACATACTTATCACTAAAGGCTCCATTCCATTCCATTTCACCCCAGGGATTCCTCAAACGGATGATCTTAACCACATTTCCATCACAGGTGACCTTCAAAGTACACAGTGATAGTATGAATAAACATACAGCGATATCATTACCAAAATCGAAAGGGCTCGAGTCAAGTATGTGTTGGAGTGTCCTCACCTCCTCTGCTCCGGTTATAGAGTACATATGTCTTGTGACCACATTTGTTTTGGTAATATCGTCTTTTTTACTCTTCTGCAGAAAAAAAAAATAGTAAGATTGACCTTCTCTAGTTCATGGTTGATGGTAGTGGGCATCTACAGTAGTTGGTTGGATGAAGTGTCACTAAACCTTCTTTGAGACAAACATGCAAGAGTAGAGGGCAGTTGGTCCAATATGTTCCCCACCGAACTATCTCACCATCTAGATCTTAAAGGGAACCTGTCATCAACTTTATGCTGACCTCACTGAGGGCAGTATAAAATAGTGACAGAAATGCTGATTTCAGCGCTGTGTCACTCATGAGCTAAAAGTAAGTGGTTGCTGAGAACCAGCATCTTAATCATTGCAGCCCAGGCCTTGAAAAGAGTCAAATCTACCTGAGAAGAGTCATGGTTATTCCTAATCTCCTGCTCATCTGCTGATGACTGACAGTTCTCTCCTAGAGAGAAAGGTAGAAAACTAGGTAGAAGACTGTCAGTCATCAGCAGGGGAACAGGGAGAGCAGGAATTAATGAATAACCAGGACTCTTCTCAGGTGGCCGGGACTCTTTTCCAGGCCCAGTCTGCAATGATTGTGATGCTGGATCTTAGCAACCACTTAATTTTAACATATAAATGACAGACCGCTGAAACTTTTCCCTGCTCATGGCAATTTTCCAAGGTGACGGAAAAAGGGGGCGGGGAAGGGGGCGGGGAAGGGGGCGGGGAAGAGAGCGGGTCGGCCGGCCCGTCTCATTTACCATTTTCTACGTCAGTTTATGGAGTGGAAAGCAAGGGAGCTGGCGTAGTTTAAACCATGTCGCAAAAATGATGTAGAGGCCTGCACCTTTACATCACTTTGGCGCATCTGCTGCCAGAGCATGGGGATTAATACCGACGTATAAATGGCTAGTCTTAATAAAGGACCCCCTAAGACTTTCAATAACTTACTGTGCTACTCGCAGTCAAGCTCTTTTCCATCAGTGTCCTTTGGACTCTCTGAAACAAATCTGCTGGAGCAGACTCAGTTTCATATATTTCACCAACCCCACCAGTGAAATCCACCAGTGATTCCACAGCAAAACCACCATTAAGGGCTTTATATGATCCATTGACCCTGTGGAGAAAAAATGTCACAGTATTAGTGTTTTCTTTGTTGTAAAAGGAGACGTCGGCCCACCTGGCCACATTCACACGGTGCAGTTTTTCAAGCCAAAACAAGAAGTAGATACTGAAGAAGAGCATGTGTAGATGGTGTCTGACGGCAGCTCTATGACCAATGCAGGGAGGTTATTCTGAGGTCCGTATTGAGCGGCGATCAATGATAGAGTAAGTCGATCAGCGCTCTTGACTCATACAGTGTCATTATTGTTGGTATCAGATCCCTGTTTACATGAGGCGATGTGTTGATGATTTTGATGCCTACACAAAAGATGTGATCACCTGAGTTTGCTCGCTTGTCAGCCGATCGCTGGGCATCTTCACCTGTTGCAGAACATGACCGAGATATTTGTATGAGCATTTGAAAGAGTCTTTCAATGATAACGGTCTGGGTGCAGTCATTCACCACTAGGGGGAGCTTACAAGATTACTGTATGTGTGTAACAGAGGGATTAGGCCAACAACAATTCTAGAACATGACGACTTTACCAGAAGCTTTAGAATATTTTCATAGTAAGGCAAAGTGTAATTGTATTTTTTTATTTTACATATATTGATAACCCACCAGCAGCGTTCTAGCAGTTTAATTTGTCTCACCCTAAACTCAGTTGCATCCATAGATTTTGAACCTTTTCATTATGGGAACCTGGTCAAGTGATCTCAAGTCTGACCACCAACCCATAGCTTGTTCTAATGTGTAAACAGGAACTCCGCCTCCCTGTGGATGACTTCCTGTGAACTATGGGATGACATCATCACTAATCAGTTCCCTCCTGGTAGCTCTCACGCTCCCTTCCTACTCTCAATCTTCCTCTGTATATCCCTGTATTCGGTTGAAGATATAATGTCTCCCCTATCTAAAGGACCAGGAGTGCAGATATATAGTAGGTAAGTATATAGTGATTAGCTGCAGACCTCCTGACTCACACTGCCGTGTACCATCTGTGTGTGCTGACTCTCCAGTGTAGTTCTATGAGATGTAGCTTCACGCTGGTCTCCCTGCCTCCTGCATGTAAGACCTGACAGGAGGAGAAAGGGCAGACAGGCTGAAGCTACATCACATAGGAAAACATAGGGACTCTGTAGTGTGAGGGGAAAGTAGCTGTGTCACAAATCTGTCTTATATGCCCTTATAGGATACTGAGCATGAGCAACGCAGTGTGGTGAGACTCTGCCCCCTCTGTCTCTACAAAGCCAGGAATGATGGGAAATGTAGAATTCATTAGGAAAACCATATCCAGAGGGAGGAGGAATCAGGACGGTCACCAAACCACCAATCACCCATCAAATAAAACAGATATATAGGCGGCCTACACAGCCCCTATCTACAGTAATTCTTTAATAATGGCCTATTCTGAACTATATATGCAAAGAAATATAATTCACTGGGACAGTCGCACAAATATTATGAAGCACGTTTCAACACTGGTAGGAAAGAAATATACAGGAGTATAAATTCACCGCTAGTGGACAAGAGCAGAGTGGGGATATAAATTTATGATAGCACAAATGGATGAAGGAAATAGCGATCAGTTAATCGAGCAGATAGATGATAATGACAGTCAGGTAATGAAGCAGACATACGGTCCGTGAGCAGGCCATATGTCCCGAAGCGGCATAGATCGTGCGCACGGGAGCAGACAGCATCATAGATTACAATGATGCTGTGCACATCAGACCGACCGCGAGGCTATTGTCCTGCACTCCTAAGATCATATGTGTAGACTGTTTGGATTTATGATTCAGCTAATATTATCGCTGAGCAACATCTACAACAGTGAGCAAAGAGACGGGGGATACATGTATACTGGTATTCTTATCAATATCACGAACATCTAAGCAGTGCCAGCTTTTCTATGAGTGGATGGTGACATTCATTTTCGCTCCACTTACTTAGCATAGGCTTTTACCAGAAGTGGACTCCAGAACTCTTGAGAGGTATCGGACTTTACAAAAGCAAGCTGACCATCCATTGTAGGCAGCTTGTCATCGATAACCACATCCACCCATTCTCCATACTGCCATAACTGTAATAAAGCCAGAACTTTGGGTTACTTGTGGGTCAACCTTTCTTCTTCATTTTATCAGAGACAACCTTCTTCAGACAGGAGCCAATGTGGCAATCAGCTCCCGGCACTTGGGCAAACAGCTGATTTTGCAGTGAGAAGCTGTGGCCATTCTGACAAATATCATATTACATGGTGATCATCCACAGAGGATCTCCATTCTAAATCACATAGGGGGTCTTGAGCCAGGTACCCCCTGTTCATTTGTCATAACTGGTCATAACTGGTCATACAAAGATAACTGGACAGCAGTTATCTTTGTAGAAATGTCATACACTGATGTCTAATGGCATAAGAAACATTTCAGGTCTTTCTTTAGCTTACTTGGTAAAGCCCCCAGTGCCCATGGCCAGGGGCATTGCTAGGCTAAAATATTTGGGGCCTGGGCCCCAGTTGTTTTGTCCTAGGCCCCAAATGTATTGACTGACAGCTAGATACAATTGTATTGCTGTCCTTAAGAGTCAAGAGCTGAAGGACCTGTGATAACATCACAGGTCATGGGATCAGTGCAGAAGGCAGGGGTTAAGAAGGACCTGCAATGATGTCACCATCATGTGACCAGTGTAGGAGAGGAGGGTTGTTCAGCAGTGAGAAGGAAAAGTCATGGGGAAGAAGCTATAGTGAGGTCTGCTACATGAGGAGAGGCAAGTGAAGGGAGAGGCAGAGCAATGCTGGGAGATTTAATTATTTAACAGGGACTTTATGTTAGGGCTAAAGGGAGGGAAGTTATTATCATGGGTCTGAATGTTTAGGGGTGATGTTATTTACATGGGACTGTATGTTGGAGGGGCTGGGGAGGGGAGTGATGTTATTTACATGGGACTGTATGTTAGAGATGGCTGGGGAGGGGATGATGTTATTTACATGGGACTGTATGTTGAAGGCAGCTCTGGGAGAGAGTGATGTTATTTACATGGGACTGTATATTGATGGTGGCTGGAGAAAGGAGTCATGTTATTTACATGGGACTGTGTGTGGAAGACGGCTGTGGGAGGGAGTGATGTTATTTACATGGGACTGTGTGTTGAAAGCAGCTGTGGGAGGCAGTGATGTTATTTACATGGGACTGAATGTTGAGGGGGTGATGTTGTTTACATGGGATTGCATGTTTGAGGCGACTGGGGAGGGAGAGATGTTATTTACATAGGACTGTATATTGGAGGGGGCTGTAGATGGAGAGGGATGTTATTTACATGGACTTGTATATTGGAGGGGGCTGTAGATGGAGAGGGATATTATTTACATAGGACTCTATATTGGAGGGTGCAGGAAAGATGGTGTGATGTTATTTACATGGGACTCTATGGCAGAGGGAGGGAAATAGTGTTATATACATGGGACTGTGTGGTGGAGGGCCTGAGGAATTATAATTTGTGAGGACACTAAAGGGGGAAATATAACCACAGGGGCACTGCAGGGAGAGCATTATAACAGTAGAGGCGATATAAATACTGGGGACACTTCAGGGTGAGAATTATAACAGTAGGGGGCATTATAAATACTGGGGCACTGCAGGGTGAGCATTATAACAGTAGGGAGCAATATAAATACTGGGGGAACTGTGGGAGCATTTTAAATCAAGGGGACTTTAGGCGTTCTTATTTGTACTGGGGGTTCTATAAGAGGGACTTATAGATCCACCTTATTTCTACTAAGAGCACTATAGGGGCCTTATTACTGCTGAGAGGTCTGTATTATTACCACTGGAGGAACAATAGGGGGGCTTATTACTACTGGGGGCTCTGTGAGGGTATTATTAATACTGGAGGGCTCTTTTACTAATTGGGGCACTCTTGGGGAGCATTATCACTGTTGGGAGCACTGTAGGGGGCAGTGTTACTAATGAGGGCATTCTAGAAGGGGATTACTATTGAGAGGCATTATTTTTTTGTATATTTTATGTATTGGCTGTGCAATCCAGCAGAGGAGGAGTAGATGGCAAAGGTTGGCAGGCACAGGGCTAACCACCTTGTACCTCCCCTCTTGGTAGGAGGCATTAGCGATCGTTCTTCCCCACACTCTGGAGGAGATTGCTGTATGTTAACTCTTCACTGTCCCGTATAAAGGGACCTTAAAGGGGTTGTCCCACGAAAAATATTCTACAGTTTTCAAACCAGCAACTGGGTCTGAATACCTTTGTAATTGCATGTCATTAAAAATTTTGTATAGCTACTGAGTTATTCAATAACATGTATCTGTATAGGACCACTTAATTTCTTATTTCTTTGACCTATTCACTGAGAAGGCCGCACATGCTCAGCTTCAACTTTTAACTGCCTCCTGAGCTGTGATAGGAGGAGCTGAGACACAGCCCCCTGAGCTGCAGCAGAAAAGACACTACCCTTGAGCTGTCAGCTTGATATAAATCGAGCAGAGCAATGAATGGGGGGGTCTCTGGATCCGTGTGAGGTACAGGGCTGGTTCTAGCTTTGTTAGAACTATATGATACTATATGATGGCTGATTTTCATTTTTTACATTGGTCATGGGATAACCCCTATAAGGCTACATTGACACCTCTGGAGAATCATCCAGACAAAAAGGGAGCATGCAGTGATTTATGTCCGGCCAACTCTCCGCTTGTATGTCAGAACAGCATACGGATCTCATCCAGACCACATTATATTAAATGGAGTCGTTTGCAGTGCCGTATCCGGTGAAATCCGGGAGGCTGTTCCCTGCCGATACAGCCTGCCAGAATTCTCACTAGAGGTGTGAAGGTAGCCTTAACAAGCATGTCTACCACAACATTCTGTAGGACCATGCCACCCCAAGTGGTTTATGCTTAGTGGGAGTGGGACCATCATTTGTTTTCAATAGGACAAGTACTCAGCAGCTCTAGGAACTCCTTGAAGACTGTTGGAAAACCATTCCAGGCAACTACCTCATGAAGCTATTTGAGAGAAAGCCAAGAGTGTGCAAAGATGTCATCAAAGCAAAATGAAGAACCTAAAATATAAAACATATTATGGATTGTTTAACACTTTTCTTCTAACTACTTAATTCCATATGTGTTTCTCCATGGTCTTTATGTCTTCAACATGAATCTACAATGGAGAAAAAAAAAGAAAAACCATGGAATGAAAAGGTCTATCCAAACTGTATATTACAAAAAACATGGAAGACGCAAACAATGGAGTGGTGTCAACTGGATTCTATGCAGGGACTTCTATAGGAGGTGTGGAGGTAGCAGTCACACCCAGGTTCTGATGCCTCAGGGTTCCCAAAGACCCCCTTTCCATATGAGATAAAGCTAGTATTAACACTAGCACATGGTAGGTGGCGGCCCTGGTAAAGACTTTGCATTGTGGCCCAGAACCTTTACATTGTGTCCCATAAAGAAGTTACCATGAAATGGAAGATCCCGGCATAGCTTTTGTCAAAGGATTGTGTTGATGGAACGACACGGAAGAGGCAATCTTGATTCATCGTGAGACATGCGATAGAGGCGAGGAGCCAGCAGTCACCTGTGTAAAGGAAGAGTCAAGGGTCAAAGGGAATGTCTCAAGTATTTCATTTTAGTTCGCAATTAATTTGGAGTAAGCCTGTAGAAGACACCTATAGGACAATGGGGGCATATCCTAGCGATATGCCCCCATTGTCCAAGATGGGAATAACCCTTTAAGCATAAGACACGCAAGACTAGACTTTACAGTCCTGGTCCAGCCCTCTCTGGAGCTTGGGGTGTGGGCTGGCCCCACCCCCCCAAGTTCCAGAAAATTCTAGTTGAGCTAGGAGTAGGGAGTGTGATGAGGGGCCAGGAGGAGGCAGAGAACATACAGTATGTGCTATTCTTCTCAGGCATTCAGTTTTAATACTACCTGAGACTACTCCATATTCTTCAACACTACAGTGTTCTAGTCAGCTAGGTAACCAGACTTTGCTTCTTCATAGGGGAAACAAGTTAAGACACCCTATGCACCCCACATTCATGAGATGTTTGACATGCGGTTTGTGTGTGGTCTGAACTCAAACTAATGGCCAGATAATATTTTATGATAACTTTACTGCGGGAATGTGTGGAATAACAGGCATCGAAAGTCCAGTCAGGAGCCCAGACCGCCTTGTGAAGTGGGAAATGGAAAGTGCCATACAGGCTTCTGGAGCAGGAGACTGTGATAGGATGACATGTGAGTTTAGCATTAGTGTTTAGCAAGTAGAATCTGTGTGTATTATTCTTTCACTAGTACTTCACTATTGGAGATGTTTTTGCTTCTTTAAGTGTGAACTACAAGAACAAGGAGAAAAGCAAATAGCTGTTAATCTATAATGGTAATTGGTTATACTGGAGACAATGAAAATATCACATGGGGGAGAGGACTGACCCTTTTGAGACTCAGTAGTTCAAAAACGGACTGAAGATGAGGACATTTTAGGGGTTATTTACTATTCTGAAATACGCTTAAATTAGGTGTATTTCAGGCACAGATGCTGGCGCAACTTTCCTCTGCTCACACCAGGTCTAAAATCGTGAGCGTGGAAGGGGACAGGCCAGCAGGCCCATCTCATTCATCATTTTCTATGCCTGTTTTTGGTGTAGAAAATGGTCTAAATATAAAACAGCTCGGAAGCTGTGTTACATTTAGTATTGGCGCTGGATGCGCCGAAGTTATGTAGAGGCCTGCGCCTCTTCATAACTTCGGCTGATCCACAGTGAGCTATTGGGCTTTATTAAGACCGGCGTCTGAAATCCCGGTCTTAATAAATGTGCCTTTTTATATCTTGTTCTGAACTCTAACACCACACACCGGCCACTGAACCATTTCAAGCCCTACCTTCCACCCACATGGACATTTACCATCAAGGGCACCCCAAAAGTACCATCAGGCAGAGGCTACAAGGAGTGAACTAATGGAATACAGGGTGCTCTTTCTTTACTGCACTGTTCATAGGAAGCAACAGCCAGAGGGGGTACAGACCATCATCATCAGGGCTACTACTACTCCCATCCTCTGCATTGGCTCCTCATGGGCTCACTCCATGTGCAGTAGGGGGTGTGCACTTTATGACTATTGCAGTGAATGGGAGCCAGTGCCCATAGACTAATACAGTCTTTAGGAAGACTTGGAGTCCAGCCCTTTTGCCGGAGACAAGAAAATACACTTAAGTTTGTGTGTGTAGTGCGAAAAAATGTGGAAAAATTCAAGGGGTATGAATACTTCTTCAAGGCATGGTGTGTCTTATATCTGAAATATATCTTTAGCTTCTCATATTTCATTGATTTCAGCTCCACTTACCTAAGACCTCCTGCTGGATATCTTCACGATCTGCCCCTCCTAAGATAAACACTGGGTTCTTCTTTATTTCCTGTAAAATGAAGCATTTTTTTATTTTTTTGTCAGCATTCATGCACCTCGTGATCCATATATTTACCTAAAAATACTTTATAATCATTGCCCAACACATTTACACATCACAGCTAATGAAATCACTATTGGAGGACAGTCATATGGACATGTTCCTGCTGTGATCCACTACTCCACTGGTTAAAGTTAGAAGAATGGACTTTATATTCATGAATAGTTGGTCTGTGTTATAATGATTTGCCTTATACCATAGACATAGGCTGTAAGCGTAAGCAAAGCCTCCGAAAGGCTGTTTTCCAAGCTGTTTGGCCTCCCCTCTGTACAGTCAGTCATAGAGTACAGTCTGAGCCCGAGACTGACAAGCTGCTAATGGTGTTGCATCCAGACCTGGCAGTCAGAACCAGCTTGTTTGAGACCTAAAGCAGACTCCAGTGAGTGAACCCTGGAGATGGTATGCAGATAAGGAACCCCTGAGACTGTTGAGCAGCTTAAATATGGAGCGCAAGGATTTAGCCTGTGAGGATAATGCACGTTTATGGCTGTTGGACCTCACTGCTGTAGTTAGGATACCTTTGGCTTAAGGCTAAACTTTCCTACTCAACTTGTAGTGATGGTTTTGGAGTTGCATCTTGCAGTTAGGAACTGCAGACATTCCTAAAAAAATTTGCAGTTAGGTGCACCCCTCAGAAGAGCTCTACTGCTTTGACCAGAACTTGTTGGAAATGTGTTATCAAGAATTTTGTGTCTCCATTTTGCATACCTCCCAACTTTTGAAAATTGCAAAGAGGGACAATGTGTGCTGCGCGCATCACGGCAGTTTTTTTCATACTAGGCCACGCCTCTAACACCTCCCAAAACATAATTACTGGAGCCCCTACGGCAATTTTTTTCTTGTGCCTCATTGTTCATGTCATCAGATTATAGATATTATAAAGTCAAAATTGCACCAAATGATGTTTTGGTCTAATATGCAGGTAGAAACCATACAAACACTTTAGTAAGGAGCAATTTAGTAAATTTATTGATTCATATTTATGCATTAATTCTCCAGGTCAAAAAGAGGGACATTAAACAATCAAAGAGGGACTTGAGTTCAAAAAGCCAAAAAAGGGACACTTGGGAGGTATGATTTTGTGTGGAGGTGTCTGTGACTTTTGCAGCTGAGTAAAGACTCACCATTTTGTTTAACTGCACTTGGCTGCCTGTCTCCCATGTTTTATTCTGCACCATTACAACATCAAGGGCACCCCTTCATCCATTAGGCAAGAGACTCCGACAAGGGTGCACCCTAGGGGAAACGGATGCTAGTCCCAATTACCAGGTGCACCATCTACACTTAGTGTCATGTTCTAGGGGGTCAGCAAACCCCTGAACATATCACGAGTAGGGATGAGTGAATTAAAGTTCCAAAGTCACTTCGCTTCAAACTTAATTTTATCTGTCTCCATACAGCATTCAAATGTATGCACCGCGGCAAAATGAAATTTTATCACCAAAGTCCCGTGGCATTTGATTATTTAGCTTGAAAACCATTTTAAAACAGGTATTAGAAGTCGGCTTTGGTACAGTACTTATTGGTGCCTCGGTACTGAAGCCAACTTCAAAACCAAGTTTTTAAATTGTTTTCAAGTTTAAAAAATCATATCCCAAAGTTATTCACTAAAGTCCTGCAAGCCTTCGGTAATAATGAATTTGCCTTGCAGGAGCCCATACATTTTAATGCTGTATGGAGACAGATCCCCATAATAAAGTTTGGAGAGAAGCGACTTTGTATCTTGGATCTGAAGCTCGCTTCGCTCATCCCTAATCACGATCATACTGACAAACAGACCAGAGAAGCAAACAAATACTTTATTAAAGAGAGAAGACAAAATATTACAGGAAAAACCTGGACAACTGGGAAAGTAAACAGTGGCAGAGGGAGCACCACTGGACCAAGTGATCAGTGTGGCTTGGGGCCAACCCTAAGAGGGTTTTCTAAGTGAACCTTCGTTCTTCACAATATCCCAGATGGTGGGGAAAGACTTTCCTGAGGGTTCACCAGGTTACTGCCTCCTGGGATGGTTCCGGTACACTTGGCCAAACACCATATGAATAACACCAGCAGTCCAGGCACAAAAGCAAAACAGGAACTGGAACCCAAGACAACCAGAAACATTGAACGCCGTTCAGAACCAGAAACATGCTGAAACACAGACGGACAAAGACATATGTCTGGACCCCATGCAGAACAGATGGAAGAGAAAGAAGAGCATGGCGCTCCCAGTCAGACAAAGCCATGGTGACATCAATGAAATACCAGGCGACCACCCAGGTCAGGACTGTGCACCCTGCACACAGCAATCCTGGAGACAGACTCATCCCAGGCTCTCAGCTCACAGGATAGCTGGGTAATGAGAGCACCTGACCTCCTGGTAATCAAGTACATAAACCAGGGAAACATTAACCCATGTGAATACAGAGCATACAAGGAGACAGTTCACACATGGCCACAGAACACCACATCCAGTAAGCACCACACAAGCAACCAGCATACACGGGAATAGTCAACCGCAGCCAGTACGCAAGCACAGGCAGCCTGTCTACATGGCAACACAGTGTCACAGTGAACTGCACTGCGATACAAACACGGGGAGTACACAGATACACAGGACACAGTTCACATACTAGAAGGCCGCAGCCAGCACACAACATCCAAGTGACAAGCATCCACAGGAAACAGCCCCAGGCCAGTATGCTAGAGCGCATGCAGCCAGCCTGCATGGCAACAAGTGTCACAGTGAACCGCATGGTGACAGATAGCCCTGAAAGCAAGGCAAAAGGATCCAGCCACAGTGAGTACCATGAAAACTACAACCTCCAACACTACTACCACTCTCATCATCCATACCCCCCTCAGATACCCTCTGGGTTGTTGCATGTGTACTTGTAGCATTCCTGGAGCCTGATGAATACCAATGTTTACTTAAAGGAACACTCTGAATAAAACTGATAGACTAGTGCAGATCGTTAGAGGGTGGAGCATGACACAGGGAGTGTTAAGAGAATACAGAATAAGACTCCATTCACACGTCCTGTTTTTCTTTCCTGATTCGATCCTGATCCATTCATTTCAATGGGTCCTGAAAAATCAGGATCGAATCAGGAAAGAAAAACCGGACGTGTGAATGGAGCCTAACAGAGAATTTCTGGGTCATATCTCCACTCCCTCACGCCATGCACTAGGTATAACTCATTGAATTATTTTTGATCAGACTGTTCCTTTAAAGTGTATTGTTCACATTGAATGTGATGCTTGTCTGTGAGTAGCACATTACAAAGCAGAATATACATAGAAATTAGTCTTGAACAGGTTCTTACCGAGGCCCTCCTCCACACAAGCCCCTTTGTATGTTCATCAGAATCGTCATAGCCCATGGATTTTGGACCAGCAGGAAACACTGGATCTTCAAATAAAGTGCCAGAGGCCAAGCATTCTGCCTTCAGCTTCTCAAAGTCTTGATCCGCAAATTTTATTGGATTTTTGATGGAGCCAAGAGGCACAGCTTTAGAGGCATCTCTGGACATGATGTGAAGCTCCCTGCGCAGTAGTGTATGATTATAGAAATCCGCAGGGAGGTATTTATACAGAGTTATTAAACCCTGGAGATACAGATTACACTGGTGAGGTATAGCTGTGTTTACCTGTCTATGTACACATGGAATGATTCATAAAAAACACTTCTAGCAACCAACACCAATTTCTTATCTTTATTATTAAAGAAGAACTCCCACAAAAAATGTTATTCTCTGACCTGTTAGAAAGGTGCATGATATAATCTGTAGTGAATGCAATCTTCTTATCAGAGACTGTATCTGTGAGTTATCCACTCTCTTCTTATTGTAGCTGGATCATGTGACCAACTCCCTGACCTCCAACTGACCCAGGAAAGGAAGCCAGTTACTTCTCTATTCATTCCTATGAGACTCAGAGTGACGCTCCCATAGGAATACATAGAGAATTACTGTAGACTTCCTGTCCACACATAAGATGATGTGTGAGTTAGTGGGTCTGATTGCTGGTCACATGACTAGCAGGAAATGGAATACATTTTTTTTGCAGGAGTTCTTTTTTAAAAGTTGTCAGCTCTGGAAAACTCATTTTGTTAGAAAGGTGACTTAAAATGGTATTCTCATCTTGGACATCCTGGCGATATGCCCCCAATGTTTGACTGGTATAGGTCCCATCTCCGGGACCCACACCTATACTTAGAACAGAGCTCACAAAGTGCCGGAGGGTTCACTGCGCATGCGAGTCCATCATCCATTCATTTCTATGGGACTGAACTCTGTCTCAGCTTTTTTTCGTAAGACCCATAGAAGAGAATAGAGCAGTGGCCGACCTTGCGCGGTGCTCTTCCCATTAATTTCTATGAGATCTCTGAAAACAGACTTTCGGTAGTCCCCTCCAGCACTTTGCAGGCTCTATCCTAAGTAGAGGTCGGACCCACATCTATCAGACATTGGGGGCATATCAGAGAAATATGTCCCCAATGTCCAAGATGGGAATACCACTTCAAAGACAAAATGTTCTCAAGATGATGGGACTCTCACTGATTGTCTAAATTGTGTGGGAAAACCAGGCATTAATATCACTGTGTCATGCCCCGCTCACCATCCGGTGCTGTTATACATTGTACTCCTTGGGACCCTTGTCCCGCTCTCTTCTGTTAACCTCCTCTTGGGTGCCCAACTCCCTGGCCCCAGGTTCTGCCACATCCATTCTGAAGGTTGTCTTCTGCTGGGTTTCATGTTGTTCAATCATATGCCTGCTGACTCCTGGTTCTTGCATGTGCAGCGACCTGGGGTGGTAATAGCTCTGGTTGTTGCCCTCTAGGGCCGTGCAGTGACAGGAGGGTGCACCCTTTCTTCCCCCGGGAAACACCATGGTTTTGGGATCCTGCCAGATAGTAATCGGGGTGCCCATGACGTAGAGTCCACATGGGTGCAAGGCAGGAGTATAGAGTGCAATGGCTAGCATATGATGTAGATGTCAGAAAACCAGAGGTAGAAGAATAAATGTCTTTCTTTACTGTAGTGCAAAATGGGGGTTGTAGTACATCCAGTTATAGCAGATACAGTTCCAACTGTACACAGTGCAATTCTCTCCCAGATAGCAATGTATAGATTTAAGCAAGGATAGGATTTATGGCCCTGTTGTCTTTTTTCCTGTCTGAATCAGGCAATCAAAACAGGATAGAAAGGAGAAAAATTAGGACAATTAGCTTCTACCTCATGGTGTTTTTTTCCTTGCTCTGATTCAACTTTGCAGAATAATATCCTAAACTGGATGGACGTACTGTACATATGTCTTTTTTCAGCCTTATAAATTATGTTACCATGTTACTAGGGCCCTCACAGTAGAATCTATGACTGGTAATAGTATCTTGGAAATTATAGCTGTAGAGTCCACTGGGGGAATTGGGGTTTTGAAGTCATGTCTGGCCAGGATGTGTCCAAGTCAGAAGGGTTTCTTAATGGTGTCCTTCACAGCAGCAAAGTCAGAATAGCTGTAGTGGCAAGTTACCTGGCTAGCGTCTATGATTGGCTAGGCAGCTTGTCCTTTATCTCCCTATCTTTCTCTCCTTCTGTACATATTTGCAGAGTTCTTTTTCTGAAACATTCTAGGCCTACTGAGAGGGAGCATGAGGCAACAACTTACTGTCTCTGAACTGTAACTGTAACTAGAACCTCCAGCTAGTTGTAAAGGCACCATCTATCCTCCCAGGGAAGAAGATCTATCTATCTCATATATATTTATATAGTTATGGTGTCACACCACCAGCATCTTTTATGTTATGTGTTATGTACGATATGCATATTGTACATAAACCTGTTATGGACAATTGTTGTCCAATCAGTTTTCAACCAATGGATTTGGCTTAAAGGGTTTCTGTCACCAGAAATGACCCTATTAAACCAAGTGTCATTTGCAATGAGCAAATGACACTTGATGCCAGTAATGTTACTATTATAGTCCTCAGTAACGCCGTTTTGCTAAAAATTACGATTTTATAATATGCTAATGACCTCCCCTAGGTGCAGTAGGCGTGAACCTGCACCTAGGAGAGGCCGTAATTATGCCTCTTACCACGCCCCCGGTCGCGCTGATTGACAGGGCCGGGCAGCCAGCTCTTTCGGCTCCCGGCCCTGTACGATCCGAAATCCCGCGCCTGCGCAGTAATGAAGCCGGGACCCGGGCGGGCGCCGGCTCTCAACGCGCGCCTACTGCACCTAGGGGAGGTCATTAGCATATTATAAAATCGTAATTTTTAGCAAAACGGCGTTACTGAGGACTATAATAGTAACATTACTGGCATCAAGTGTCATTTGCTCATTGCAAATGACACTTGGTTTAATAGGGTCATTTCTGGTGACAGAAACCCTTTAAGCTTAACCATTATCCTGGTGCCTCTCTAGCTTTACCCCGTTAAACCCTATACCCTATCAGTGGCAACGAGTAATCTGGCAAACCTTTATTCACTAACACTCTGAGGTCAGGACGGGCAGCAACTGTCTAACAGTCTAAAGATCAGGGCAGGTGGCACAGGATCAGTATGGTAAACCGGCATAGATCAGGTCAGGTGGCAAACATAGTCAGAATCCAGGAATCAGACAGAGGTTGGTACACAAGCAGAAAACAGATTATAGCACCTTTACAGGGTCTAGTAAGCTGGCAGGACCTATTGCTCATGGAGCGAGCTGGTGAGGAGCTGGCATACAGGATGGCAGTGGTAGTGGCCCTGATGAGATAATGTGTCACAGTGTGCTCCTTTAGGCCGTTGCTCCCCAGGGATCGGTGCAGTGGAAAGGTAGTTTGAAGAATCAGGCCAGAAGTAAAAGTATAACAGTCTCTCTTTAGAAAATATAGCATGTTGCACTTCCATTAGTATTAAATAAAAAGTGCACTTTTTGGCACCAGTTGAGGTATGGCGACTGTTTGTGTGGCAATTTAATGACACTATCAGGTACTTGTGATATAGGTGTCCACTGTGATATAGGCTTGTTGTTAGTATGGCCTGAGGGTATTTAGGATGATCGGTGTCTAAGCCATAATTTCAATGACCACTCTGGCGTCTTGTCACACTGATGCTTTCTGGAAACAGTGTTCTGGTTCTGAAAGATATCTCTGGAGTGTTGGTCTCACAAAACAATTGGATATGGTTCCTGGGAGTAGGAGCTCTGACATGTGCTTCTTCTCCCTTCACTATCTGTACAGAAACTCCCCCTCCTGGCAGGAAGCAGGACCAGCCCACTCTCACCAAGAAGGGAGGAATAGGGTGGTTAGTCTTGTTCCAGCCAACCTTTTACTAGTAAATTATATATACTGTTTGCGTTTCCCAAATCAAATAGATTAACTGCCTGAAAGATGGAATGATAAAAACCCATTTATTGATCAAACTGATTTAAAACACGTGGCTCACCACCACTTAAAAATTCTATTTTATGTATTCTTCCTATTAATGGCTGCAAAGCTATTGGTGCCAATACATTGGCTCGATCCACAAGCACCCACTATATAGGATACAGAAACGTTATAATGCACACGCTGCGCAGGTGGTGTTTAGGTCAGGCAAACTTGCGCTAATTTTGCCCCCCCCCCATGAAAAAAAATTTTGCAGCCAGATATAATAATAGTCCTTAAAAGGACTTTGGGGTCTTTTAAACAGAACAACTAGCCCTGCCTTGCCAAATCCTATCCCTACACTATCTGTCCCTCCTTGCACAAACGTTATACAGAAGACGCAGCGCAGGTAATGTCTCCTTGATTAGCAGATGACGCAGGATGTCAGGTATATAGGATACACAAATGTTATAATGCACACACTGCGCAGGTAGTGTTTAGGTCAGGCAACCTTGCACAATTTTCGCCCCCCCAAAAAAAAAATATATTGCAGCTAGATTTAATAGCCCTTAAAAGGGCTTTTGGGTCTTTTCAACAGAAAAACTAGCCCTGCCTAGCCAAATCCTATCCCTACAATTGGCTAATTAGCGTGCGGGGAGGGGACTCGAGTATAGGGGAGTTGAATATTGTATTCGGCTGAGCATGCTCGCTCATCACTACTAATATACCAACTTGAAGAACTATCTAGTTGGGAAAGATGCTCGCAAAGCCTACCCTCTTAAGAGGCATACTTACAAAACAAATGTATGACTATACGGAACCTAGGAGAGTGAGTTATCACTATAATCCCAGTTTTTTTTTGCACTATTTGATATTTGCACTTGCATACTGTTCTCATGGTTGTGTTCTTGTATTTTGAAATGTTTATGTACTTTTCCTTTTTCCATTGCCCCCCCCAACCCCCCTTTTTTCTTTTTTTACCCCATTCGGTTGTCCCCCAACACTATCCGAAGGCCTTACCTCCCTTTCCCCCTCCCCCCTTCCCATCTCACCTTTCTTTGGGTCAACACATTGCTGTGATTACCATAAACTCTGAGATCTCTACCGGTTTTTCTATCTTCCGCTCAAGAGTTATAGTACTATTTCTACAAGGTGTTGGCCCTAAATTGTACAAATTGTATTCTAATTGTGACTTACCACTGTATCATCAGGTTGTCACCTGTATTTAAACCAAAATAATGAATTCTATTTTATTGTCACGCTTGACAAGGGGTGTGGAGAGTGGCCTGTATCATATATACCCCGCACCACTAACCCTTTGCCAACTAACCAAATGCTTCTCCCTCACAATCAAGATGAAAGAAGAACTCCCACAAAAAATTTTATTCTCTGACCTGTTAGAAAGGTGCATGATGTAATCTATAGTGAATGCAAACTTCTTATCAGAGACTGCATTTCTGAATTATCCCCTCTCTTCTAATTGTAGCTGTGTCATGTGACCAACTCCCTGACCTTCAGCTGACACAGGACAGGAAGCCAGTTACTTCTCTATTCATTCCTATGAGACTGAAAGTGAGGCTCCCATAGGAATGCATAGAGAAATAGACTTCCTGTACACACATAAGATGCTGTGTGTCACATGACACAGATGAGGAACATCAGGGAGATATAACTCACAAATACAGACACTGGTAAGGAAATGACATTCACTACAGATTATATCATGTACATTTCTAGCAGAACATGGAATAAAAATTTTTGCGGGAGTTCTTCTTTAAATCTAGAGGAGCTAATTGCAGTGTTATTCCGTGTGACAAAACGTGCCGATCACATCAATGGCGTCCTAAAATGCACTCACTAATCTGTCCTTACAGTGGATATTACATTACATCCATTTGTAGCTATTGCCTAATACAACTATTGCTACCTAAACATAGATGCCCTGTTCAGATCCCACAGGCTCGACGCGTTTCTGTAGCTATTGCTTAAAGCTAAAGCTGACGGCCAGCAAAGTGCCGGAGGCTACCTCGCTGCACGCTTCATCAGCGTCACGCGTCATCAGCAGCATGCAGCGCTTCTGTTTGTTTGTTTGTCTTTTTACCAGATTCACTTGTTTGGCTCCTGAAGAGTAGCTTTAAGCAATAGCTACAGAAACGCGTAGACTCAATGGAGATATATTTTGTTTCAGTCAAGGCCAGAGACCCTACAGGCTACTTCACCTGACAGTAGTAGCTGGGACATTATCTTTTTTCTTTTTATTACTATACCTATACTGTGTGCAACAGTATATGGTAAAATTGTAGAGACAGTATATGTTGGTATTATTTGGTGTTATGATGATGCTATTTACCAATCATTTAGCAGTATTAGTCAGGAGATCGAATGATTTTACTGCCCTGTGTTATTGTTTGACTAGTGTATATTGAAATGTACAGAGAGATTAATTGAGCCCCGTGTGGTAGTTTTATATGAGCACTGTATTGCAGTCTTATATGAGCACTGTATCAAAACAACAATTGGGAGTTTTTTGATTCATTCAGTACATACACGGCAGTGTAAGTGTTTGTTGGCAGTGTATGATCGTATTTTTTGGCTCAGGTGCAGAATTATTATTTGGAAAATATAGAATACTACTTTTTGTCATTATAATGGTATTATTCGACAATCATATGACAGTATTATGTATTTGAGCTCCATTGGTAGTGTTAATAATTGCACCTTATATTATATGGGGATAATATTTTATTATTGTGCCCAGGTCTTATGAAGAGCATGCTGCCAGTGTGACAGTGTAGCTGTTAATTTACCCCATAGAAATGAATAGTGACATGTCTGCCGCTACTGCGACCCCTGAATCTCACAAAATCCAACTCTGTCATTTTTTTTGCAACTCAGGGGTCTCAGTCGTACACTTAGTGAGTGCCAGTAATCTGTGGGAAGCCCCTTTTAAAACTGAAATTTAAAAGGGTCACTTTATGGAATGCCCAGGGCTTGTTGTGCCTTTAACCGATCCAAGACCGAGCCCTTTACCCCTCTTCCTGACCAGATGCATTTCAGCATTTTTTGGTTTTTATTTTTTTTATTGTCTTATAGTCAAGAAAATGTTTAAAAAAGAAGAAAAAAATCTGTTTTCACTTTTTTTTTTTTTTTTTTTTTTTACAATCTTATTTTTTCACACAAGACTTTTAACATTACATTTTTTTTCATTGCTGACACAATAGATCCAGTTACAGGGGGAATATGGCCACCAGAGCTGATCTGGGTCTGCTAAGACCCAGAAGCTCTTGCAGATAACCAACCTAAAGTAATAACATGATGGCTAGGAAGAATTTGCAGCTTCCTGATCTCCAAACACAGTGCTCACAGGGGCACGTTTACTAAGAACGGCTTTCTATGCAAGTCCTAGTTTTCCTCTTGCGTTGCCTGTAAGAATCATCTAATTAGATGCATCTATGGTATTCCTTGCACCTAGGGCTGGCATAGTTTTTCTCCAACATTTACACCTGTTTCCAGGAGTAGATGTTAGTAAATCTGACAATGTTAGCTTAACGCACAGCTGCAATCTCTGCAAGGAGGTTGATGCTGACATACTGTAATGTCCATTACCAGGTTTCCTGTCTGGTCTATGGATGGGGACATCATTTCTGCAACCCAGAACAGGGCCAGAACTATTTCTCTCCCGGGTGCATGCGCAAAGTCCACCTCATTTGTGCATGAATCAGGGAGACATATAGGGGCACATTTATTAAGACCGGCGTTTTTTAATAAACCCCCGAAGCTGGATGTGGATCCGCCAAAATTATGAAGAGGTGCTGGCCTCTTCATAAGGCTCCATTCACACGTCCGTATTTTTGCACATCCTGGAAAACGGTGAGTTTTTTGCGGATCCGTTGTTCCGCAAAAAACTCCGTTTTTCCAGGACATCCGTTCCGTTTTTCTGTAAAAAACGGAAAGGATTTATCCATATGTCATCCGTTTTTTGCGGATTCGCAAAAAACGGAAGGATAAATAACATCTTTTTTTTTCTACCCTCCTGGAACGGAATCCGCAAAAAACTGATGACATGCGGATGCCTTTCCGCATGTCATCCGCATTTTTGCGGATCCATTGACTTGCATTGGGCAACGGACCGCAAAATCAGGATAGAAGTAGGACAGGAGGATTTCTTTATGCGGACAGTCGGAACGGACACACGGATGCGGACAGCACACGGTGTACTGTCCACATTTTTCCAGGACCCATTGAAATGAATGGATCCGCATCCTATCCGCATAAACGGTCCGCAAATTGCGGATCGGATGCGGACGAATTTCACGGACGTGTGAATGAGGCCTTACTGTGGTGGATCCTCCGCCAGTTCTAAATGTAAGGGCTCATGCACACGGCCGGTGCCGGCCCGTGCCCGTATTGCGGCCCGCATAAGCCGGGTCTGCAATACACGGGCACCGGCCGTGTGCAGCCTGCATCACGGATCGCAGACCCATTCATTTCAATGGGTCCGGAATCCGTGAGATGCGGAGCGGAGGCACGGATCGGAACACCACGGAAGAACTATGGTGTACTTCAGTGGTGTTTCTGCCGTGCCTCCGCACCACAAAAAAGTAGCGCAAGCACTACTTTTTTGCGGTGTGGACCCTCAAATGCGGATCACGGACCCTATTTAAATAAATGGGTCCGCGATTCGCATGCGGTGGCCCCAATGTCAGTGCCTGTGCGTTGTGGACCGCAAATTACGGTCCACAGCACAGGCACTGGCTCGTGTGAATGAGCCCTAAGACAGTTTTCTGGCTGTCTTACATTTAGACATTTTTCTACTCCTTCCCCGCCCACGCCACGCCCACAATTTTAGACCTGGACTGGAGCGCGGAAAAGAATAGGCCATGTTCTATCTTTTGTGGAAAGCACAAAAGAGGAAGACATTTGTGTGCTTTCCGCCTCCAGATTTTTTGAATCCACATTTTGCAGACTGTGGATGTCCCCGTTTGATCTCGCAATAACCGCTACAATTTTTGTCTGTTTAAAATCATAATGTTTACTGACTCTGGTACAATGTCTTGTTTGGGCCCGGGGCCCTGACACCATCCAGCATTTCAGCAAACACATGTGATGTTCATGTAGAAGTAAATATTGATGGTTCTAAGAAAAACAGCTGAACGTGGGAGAAGTTCCATCAAGCAAAGCTTTGTTTCTGTAATCATTCCGGGAATCCATAACTACAATGCAAAGTGGTTTTGCAGAAATAAAAAAATGTAGTTTTTTTTCCAGAAACAGTGCCACACTTGTCCATAGGTTGTGTGTGGTATTGCAGCTCAGTCACATTCACTTCTAAGGAAATGACTGCAATACCAGATACCACCCAAAGACAAGTGTGGTGCTGTTTTGAGAAAGAAAGCAGACTTTTTTTTTCAAATTCTGCTCAAATACTTTCACCCCGATCAGACTCCATTGCAGCATGGTGCCTTGTCCCTGAAAGGTGGGATACATTGGTTTCCTGCCCAATACCCCTGATGAAGCCAGTCTAGCTAACATGGGGGCAGTGCTTAGCCTTTCAGCTTCATTAGCAGACTGGAACGGTGGCCTGAACTGGGTCAGCACGCTCTCTCTGTTCTCTCTTGGCCTACCTCCAGTGTCATCTCAAAAAACAAAGTTGGATCAGCACTTCCAAAAATGGGAAAAAAGAAAGAGTTCAGGTGCACACTGCCATGGTTTCAATGTAAAAGCAAATAAGTACTACAAGTAGCAGCTTCTGTGCGCAAAGACACATGCAAACAATGGAATCATGAATATGTAACCACAGTAGGCAGGAATACACAGACAATGAGCCATAACTGGAACCCCGCCCACTTTTCCTGCCTATTTGCAGTGCAGGTCCCCAACTGGTCGACATTACCTACTCTGCTATAGTGCAAGACATACACACACAGAGACAGAACAACACAGAGACGTAGGAAATGTCATTAAAGAAATGAGTCAGAACAGAGTGGACAATACAGTACAAAATTTCAAGACAGGGGTTAGTCAAATAGCCATGTCAATGTCAGAACAAGACGAGAAACACAATACCAAAACATGAGACAGAGAGTGGTCAAAGGCAAGCCAATCTCAATAATAGAAGCAAATCAAATGCACACAGAACTGGAACCAGGAGCACAGCTATGGAGTCAATGATTATCACTGGCAATGGTATAAGGCCAAAAGGGGTTTAACCCCTTCAACCCCGGGCCTGTTTTCACCTTCCTGCCCAGGCCATTTTTTGCTAATCTGACATGTGTCACTTTATGTGCTAATAACTTTGGAACGCTTTTACTTATCCATGCCATTCTGAGATTGTTTTCTTGTCACATATTGTGCTTCACGACAGTAGTAAATTTGTGGCAAAATATTTCATTTTTATTTATTAAAAGAATACCAAATTTAGCAAAAATTTTGAAAAATTAGCACATTTCCAAATTTCAATTTCTCTACTTTCAAAATACATAGTAATACCTCCAAAAATAGTTATTATTTTACATTCCCCATATGTCTACTTTATGTTGGCATCATTTTATAAATGTCATTTTACTTTTTTTGGACGTTAGAAGGCTTAGAAGTTTAGAAGCCATTTTTCAAATTTTCAACAAAATTTACAAAACCATTTTTTTAAGCACCAATTCAGATATAAGGTGATTTTGAGGGGCTTACATAATGAAACCCACCCATAAATGACCCCATTTTAGAAACTACACCCCTCAAATTATTTAAAACTGACGTTACAAACTTTGTTAACCCTTTACGTGTTCTACAAGAATTAAAGGAAAATAGAGGCGAAATTTCAAAATTTCATTTTTATGCAGATTTTTCATGTTAATCAATTATTTTCTTGCAACACAGCGAGGGTTAACAGCAAACTAAACCTCAATATACATTACTCTGATTCTGCAGTTTACAGAAATACCCCATATGTGGTGGTAAACGTCTCTATGGGTTTGTGGCAGTGGTCAGAAAGAAAGGAGTGCCATAAGGATTTTGGAGGCAGATTTTGCTAAAATGGTTTTTAGGCACCATTTTGTAATTGAGAGACCCTGACGTACCCCTACAGTGGAAATCCTCATAAAATAACCCCATTTTGGAAACTACACCCTTCAAAGAATATATTGAGGGGGGTTCTGACCACTTTGACCCATATGTGGTGGTAAACTGCTGTGGGGACACATGGCA
Source organism: Rhinella marina (assembly GCA_900303285.1). Taxonomy (NCBI): domain Eukaryota; kingdom Metazoa; phylum Chordata; class Amphibia; order Anura; family Bufonidae; genus Rhinella; species Rhinella marina. The sequence goes on along the minus strand of ONZH01015015.1, from coordinate 32,895 downwards.
GAACGGAAGGAATGCCATATGGATTTTGCAGCACAGATTTTGATGGATTGGTTTGCGGGAGCCATTGATTTTTATTTTCTTGAGTTATTGTCTTATGTGGGGGCACATTTTTTGCGGGATGAGGTGACGTTTTCATTGGTACCATTTTGGGGTACATAAGACTTTTTGATTGCTTGGTATTACACTTTTTCTGAGTCAGTGTGACTATGTGTTTTGGCATAGTTTTTTTATTTTTTTATTTTTACAGCATTCACCCGAAGGGGCAAATCATGTGATATTTTTATAGAGCAAGTTGTTACGGACGCGGTGATACCCAATATGTCTAACATTTTTATTTATGTTAAATTTTACACAGTAAATGAATTTTTTAACAGAATTTTCTGAGAGCCTTTTTTTTTTTTTGGGGCGATTGTCTTAAGGTATCATTTTTTGCACGATGAGGTGACTATTTGATTGGTATTATTTTGGGGTAAATACGCCTTTTTGATCGTGTGGTATTACACTTTTTGTGGGGGAAGGTGACCAAAAAATGGCACTGTGGTTTTGGCACTGTTTTTTTTTTTTTACTGTGTTCACCTGGCAGGGTGGATCATGTGATATTTTTATAGAGCCGGTCGATACGGATGCGGCGATACCTAATATGTCTACTTTTCTTTTTTTGTTTCCTTTTTTTAACCATTTTTTAACTTTTTTTAAAAAAATTGCGTTGTTTTTTTTACTTGAAACTTTTATTATTATTTTTTTAACTTTATTTTTTAACTTTTTTCAGTTTTTTTTCACTTTTTTTTTTTTACTTTTGGGGGTATTGTAATGCATTGGTTGTAAGTGTATTACTGATAGTAATACACTTCCAGCTCACTGCCTGTGAGATCCAGGGGGCTGGATCTCACAGGCTTCCGTAGATGGCAGCCGGATGCCTAAGGAAGGCATCCGGCTGCCATCCAAGCCATTGGGTCCCGTCACAGCAGCGCGGGGACCCGATGGCATCCCTGCACATGCCGCACATGAAGGGTTAATGCATTTCAAGTGGGCACAGCCGGACCCCCGCCACTGATCGGGCGGGCGCAGCTCCTGCACCAGCCCGATCAGCGCGCCGTAGTACTACGGCGCTGGGCATCAAGCCCCTTCACGCAGCGCCGTACTATTACTGCGCTGGGCGTGAAGGGGTTAAATAGAGCAGGATCAGAACCTGATAGATCCATGACTCGGCACTCCATTAGTTAGAACACTAGCACAAAGGATTAGAGCAGCTGAGCAATCAGCCCACTAGTCTAGTCTCCTCCAGCACACACCCGCTGTGGGGAGAAAGACCATCACATCCTGTTGACCAGGGAGCATGGCTTAGCAGTGCATCTCTCCTGGAGCTCTGGTATCAATGTTTGTATTTGAATTCCTAGGGCTTATTCCTGCTTGGCTTAGGTCTGGCACATTTTGAGCATACACCCACAGTATCAGCAGCATTACCAATTTCCGAGCTGAACACAAAAGAAGCAAATCTTGCCCTGCCAATTTTTAGGGAGATTTTGGCTGTACGTTGCCTCTGCTTTTTATTGCAGCTGGAGCTAACACCCTCCCCCTCTGATGTTACCTCCTCCTCAGCACCCAGATCCTGTCCATCACACAATAACCATCATTATCCTCACCCTCCCTGCCACTTTTATCAGTCTGTGATATGTTGTTGTGGGTTACTTGGTACCCTCCTGATTCCCTGCTCTCTATTTGCCCTGAGTGCCACTGTTGCTACCACTGTCCCTACCACCACCACCATGGCAACAAGTACCACTATTCCTTCTGGCTGAATGGCTGGTGCTGCTACTGCTGCTACTAAACACATTCTGACTTGTGATGATGAGGCCTGGGTCTTTTGTTTGGCACGCTTCCATTTTCCAGACATTTTATTATGAATCAAGTCGGGAATAATCGCGAGTAAAACCTGTTTAAACTTTCACTTTCAGCTGCATTCACAGCATCCTGATTTCATCTCTGTTGCTTAGACTGTAGCTGTCATTCCAGTATTGTCTGAAAGCTTGGAATGTCTGCTTTCAAACAAGACCAGTTGCATGTTTCTAGCTGCATGTTTCAGGAGCTGCATGTTTCAGGAGGTAGCAGCATCTAAAGCAGCCCTCCCCTCCTCCAGTTAACTACTTTTCCCGCTGCTGGAGCTCCACTCTGGCAAAACAGTTAGTGGGTTGTCCAATCACAGACAATGGGGGCATATCCCTAGGATATGCCCCCATTGTCTGATAGGTGCAGGTCCCACCTACAACGAGAACGGAGTGGGGTGAGTTTTGGCTGGAGGACCCCGGGATATTTGGTGTCCGGACACCACCAAGCGCTGCTCCTCGCTGCTCCCATAGAAGTGAATGGCTACGGACCACGCATGCGTGGTCCCCACTCCCATTCATTTCTAGTGCTCGGCTACATATTTTCGGGGCCTCATAGAAATTAATGGAGGGTGGCTGGGCATGCTCAGTGCGCCCTCCACTACTTTCCCCGCTCCATTCTCCGTGTAGGTGCAGGACCCAGAGGTGGGATGGGATGCCCTCATACTGAATGATGCAACTGTTCCCATGAATATGTGTTATTCAACATGTTACTTCAAATTAATGAGATTTCTGTGCAATTTTCCTTGTTCGGGGGCACGGTTATATGGGGCAGATTTCGAAATTCTGCCACAAATTTTCAGTGCTGATGATTTTAAACCCACCACGACATGGGTCAATTTACTTTTCAGAGTATTGTTTTTGCAGTTTGTGTGGATGAGAATGTTTTCCACCGTGCTGGTACTCACTCCAACATCCCATGTGAACATACCCTTGGTTAGTCATTTTATGGTCATGTAAAACATTTGTGTCCCTGCAAAACAAACAGAAAAAAAATGACATGACCCCCAAATGATGATGAGACCTTTAATTCACACGAGAGGAGATTCTGCATTTCACAGCAAATTGTATTGAAATAACAGATGTAATAGGAACAGATGTAATAGGAATCTGCTGAGCGTGCGGATTGGAGGATGAGGTCAAGCATCTTTCCGATGTTCTTATCCTTGAACCTACGAATCCATCCTCAGCCCAATAAAGTGTCTAGCCACTGTGAAAATGGAAAGATAAATAAATAAAAGGAAATTGCATTAGAGATGTGTACGGTAGTCCGGTATTCTTTTTCGGCAGAGGAGCAGAATACCAGAATTGCTGTGTCTGGTATAGGTCAACACAATGGAGCCTGCTAGATACTCATTCTCTATAATGGGATCCGTCTGGTTTCCAGAATGAATACCAAATTTCTACTGGAAAAATACCGCTGCATGCTGGATCAGAATACCGGAATTCAGTACACACATGAACACATGTGAAAAGTGGTGAGAGATGTAAAACGCCATAAAGTATAGCGCAAATATGGTGTGCGTCATAAATTAAGACATTTCCATGCCATAAAAGTAACATAAAACCTTTGATAATTCCCCCCTTCTTGTTTCCATTCTTCTGCATTTTCGAGGCCTCTGTTTTAGATCTACCTTGGAGATGACAACCCTTTTGGTCCGGATTGTACTCATCTGTCCGAGAACACGCCGCTACAGGACCTTTCTTATCCTGCAGGGACCGGAAGTGACCAGGAACAGAGGAGCATCGACACCGTGGACAGGATAGTTTTACGGTTTTTATGTTCAGGGGCTTCAGAGGCTCAGGTCTGGACCAAAGGGGTTGTCGGTTCTAAGGCCTGACAACTCCTTTAAGGACCAAGATTTTTTTTTTATTGTTGCCTTTTAGCAGCCATAACTTTTTTTATTTTTTATTTTGATGTTGCCTTTTTTTTGTGAGGGATTGCGATAGCATTTTTGGGTACCTATCACTTTTATTCATTTTTTTGAAATTTCCTAAATTGGAGATTTTTAATGATAGACTATTAATTAAATAGATTGTTTTATATTTTAAATGTTATTTTTTTTTTTACTTTTATTTAGCCCTTTAGCCCTTGTATGGTCATCACATCAGTACTGCAGTGTATTAGTCAGATACAATAGGCTAATAAAGATTGCCTTTGTCAAGCTCCTGGCTGTCATGATGACCCAGTGGCACCCCATGTTCGTGTCACAGGGGACTTGACGGGTCTGACAGTTCCTCTGCCAAACCCCTTAGATGCTGTGGTCACCAAACAGCAGAGGTCTGCAGAAAGGTGTGCTTGAGTGCAGAACTCTGGCTATTTACTCCCTTGAAATCCATCCTGGCACCACGTGTCTTCCAAAATGGGTTAACTTTATGCTACAACTGGTGCCCCAACATATCATGAGATACTCCACCACTTCCACTCTAAGCAGGCCCAACATGACAGTTTTGAGGAGCATGCCAGAGAAAGGTTCACTGGAGTAGCCTAGACTGAGAGTTGTGGTCAGAGACGGTGGAGCTTATGGTTCAACAAATGCTGCCAGTGGCGTAACTAGCAATGACTGGGCCCCACAGCAAATTTTTGAATGGGGCCCACCCCCAACAACTTCTTCTCGACCTCATCCTCTGATGCAACCTCACTCCTGTGGCTCTCTCAGACCAGGCTAGGCAGCCACATCTTCTGTTTCCGACATGTATATACTGTGTGCCATGTTAATGTCATTGTATATTATCTCATTTCATTATACTGTTTAGTGGCCCTGACCATTAAATGTTTTAGTCTTCCTCCTGGGTGGGCTCCTTCTGAGTTCAAGCCCCGTAGCAGCTGCTTCTCCTGCTTCCACTATAGATCCACCCCAGCCTACCATACCAGCTGTTAAAAGGGTTGTCCCATGAAAAAATATTCTACAGTTTTCAAACCAGCACCTAGGTCTGAATACTTTTATAATTGCATGTAATTAAAAATTTAGCATAGCCACTAACTTACTTAATAAAATGTATCTATATAGCGCCACCTGCTGATTGTTTTTTTCTTATTTCTTTGTCCTGCTCACTGAGAAGGCTGCACATGTTCAGTTTCATCCTTCAACTGCCTCCTGAGCTGTGATAGGGAGAGCTGAGACACGCCCCCTGAGCTGTGATAGGGAGCACTGAGACACTCCTCCTGAGCTGTGATAGGGAGAGCTGAGACACGCCCCCTGAGCTGTGATAGGGAGCGCTGAGACACACACCCTGAGCTGAAGCAGAAAAGACACCCCCCCTGAGCTGTCAGCTTGATATAAATCTAGCAGAACAATGAATGGTGAGATCTCTGGATCCATGTGAGGTACAGGGCTGGTTCTAGCTTTGTTAGAAAGAGGTTGTAATAGACTATATGATGTCTGATTTTCATTTTTTTACATTAATCATGGGATAACCCCTTTAACATACATTAAAGGAGATCATCCAGATATTGTGACCCCTTCAAAGAACTTATGAGCGACGGTACCAGAAATTGGGCCACCAACCACACTAAAGTTAATATTTTGGCAATATAGTGTAAAGAAAATTGTATTGATGTGTGTTACACTCACCTCAGGTAAAGACAGAGTCACTATTCCACTTTCTTCAGGATCCAAGGTACGAAACATTTCTGTGGAGAAAAATAATATACTTATCAGACTGATAGGTGATCTTCTCCCTCTTCTTCTATTACCAACTCTGTATGCAGTGACCCAGTGCTTCACTGCCAAGAGGTTTATGTTCTAATGCACCATGATTTATTGCTGAAGTATCAAACTGCTCACTGCTAAAGAGTTAATGTTCTAGTGAAGTATGGTTCTAACTATGCACTTACAGAAATGTAGATGGTTATGTAGATATATTATACACATTTAGATCAAACAGGCTGTATAATGGAAATAAATAGTTAATTGGCAGACGTAGTGATAGTTGCCTGGTGGTGGGCCGATCCTGTTTCCCCTGGTCTTCTGGTGAACAAGAAAGATGGAAGATGTGTGTAGTGGCTGCTGAAAAGCAGGATTTATCCAGGAAAACACTTCTTCTGTTTGACAGAAATCTGCCATAAAGGCTACTGTAGTAGGAGTTAACCTCCAAGGGAGAGAAGCATTGAATTTTCTACAGATGGTTGAGGCCCATTAAAGGGACACTGTGTGATCAAGAAAGTCAGTAAAGGTAACAAATTTTTATGGCTTTGGACTTTATTACACGTGGTCTGGTTTATATTGCTTTGGAAGCCCGCCACACAACAGACTGGCCACCTGATCTGCACCCCTCATAAATACAGAGGAAGCCCTGTGGTCAATTGGAAAGATTGCATTTTATGCCTGGAGGGCCAGACTTAGAGAGGATCATCATACTGCGGACCTCTACTCACAACCTTTTGGGAAAGTTCTGTGATATACTGTACATGAGAACTGTGACAACCATTAAGTCACCAACTCCCAGTAAATAGACTGCTGTCTACCATAATCAGATCATTGCTCTGTTCTACGGACTGAACCCCACCACACATAAATCCATTATCAAGGGCACCTAATGCACCATCAAGCAGAATCCCATTAACCTGTACATATAGATAATAGACAGCACTCCAGAGATAGATTGCAAAATGAATTTTTATTCAGCCGAACATGATGCACAACTGACTCAGTTGTGCATCATGTTCGTCTGAATAAAAGGTTACAGTCCCCTTAACTGACCTCCACCATTACTGGCCCCCTTGACAGAGACCTCCACAGCGACTACCCCTTTAACAGTGACTGTCACAGTACCCCACTCCCTTAACAGTGACCTCACAGTACCCCGCTGCCTCCACAGTCCCCTCCTGCCTTTACAGTGACCTCCACAGTGCCCGCCCTTTTAACAATGACCTCCACAGCAGCTGCCCCCTTACCAGTAACATCCACAGTGCCCTCCCCTTTAACTGTGACCTCCACAGCAGCCTGCCCCTAGGGTGGACAGAGGTCCATTTTTAGGCTGGACGGTCCGGCTTTCAGATTCCCTGTCCTCCATCCGGCGCAGGGCCTGGATGGACACAGGGATGTCTTTTTGAACAGCTCACTCTCAGACAGCAGCACTGTGCAGTCTGAGCATGAGCTGCACGGAGAAAAGTCACCCTCCCCCCACCCCTGCAGCTGATGGATTTTTACCTTCATTTTTTTCAATCCCTGTCGGCTGTAGAGTGAGAGGGGGCATGGCCTGACCATGTTGGGGTGTGGCTTAGCGGGACCTGGGGGTGGGCTTTTAAGTCCTTCTTTTGAGGAAACACAGTGGGTAGCAGTGGAAGAAAACATCTTTTATTACTACTGAATGGAAATTATGGGAAATTTACATTATATGAGGCAATGATTGATAATGAGTTAATCTAAAACATAAGCTATATTTATAATAACTGGAATACCCCTTTAACAGTGTCATCCACAGCGCCCTGCCCCTTTAAAGCAGACCTACAGCAGTGGTTGTTATGGAAACCTGGTGTGAAACTGTCTGTATGTTGAGGCTAAGGGCCTGCAAGCTTCTATTGGCTGATAAGGGTCATGTGGCCAGGCTTCTATTGGCTAAAGCATTTATTGGGAATATCTCAGGAACGGTACGTCCTGGAGAGCTGAGACCCGTTCTAAAACCTTCCCGGACACCTGATGAACCAATGTGCCAAATTTTGTGATTGTAGCTGCGATGGTGCAGATTCATTTAGCGGACATACACACATACATACATACACTCAGCTTTATATATTAGATATATTTGTAAACATATATTTTATTACTATTCTACTTACTAAATGTAGTCTCCAGTTTTGTTGCGGAATAAATAAAAGCATTCAAGTCCACGGTTTTGTCTTCGTTGACGATACTGCTGATAATGGAAGCTAGCATCATGCCGCTGACATCAAAACCTGGAAAATAGGGAAAGTAAAAGAATGTAAGAAAAAATGAATCCATTTCATTCAAATTCCAATGATGAAAGTCAACAACCAGAAGGAGTAACTTGTAAATTATAAAGAGCAAGATTCCTATTCAATGATTGCAAGATGAGATCTTGAAAATGGTAAGGAAAGTATATTTAAACATTGAATCACTTCTCATTGTACTAGGAAGATTATTCATTCACTGAAACCCCAATACCCCTTTAAAAACCTTTATGGCTATGGGGTACTTATCTCAGGGGCCTATAGAGACAGATTATCTGATGTCCTGGACTCCACCCATCAAGTAGGCCACACCTTAAAAAAAAATGTACATATATAGCTTAAAGTGTGTGTTTGCTGAACATCTAGCACCCTCTTAGCCTTCCTTCTCTCCTCTCACTCTCTCTCTGTCTAATTATATTTTTATGCATCATAAAGATATGAAAATACTGATTTTCAGTGTATTCATATGTAAATGTCCCTTTTAGCATACCACCCAACTAACCCATTACTTTCTGCCATTGTCTAGTGAAATGGTTCACTCTCCTGTCCATCTGTGACCACCTTTGAATGATCTTCTTTATACTTAAATCAAATTTGGGCATAACTTAAGGTAGAATATCATTCAGGAGAAGTCAGAGAGTGAGGGTGGAGAATGAGCCATCTACCAGCCATTCTGATGGATTTATCACAGAATGAAATTCTGTGGCTGCTATGTACTGTGAAACATAGTAGCTGCAGAAGCCATATCAAGCAAAATATTCTCTAAAAGTCAACTGGGATTTTTTAATGTAAATTAAGAATAACAATGACTCCAAAGCTGTCTGCAACCTTTAAAAGGATTTTCCACTCTCCTGATATTGATGACCCAAAATAGGTCATCAATATCTAGTTGGTGAGGGTCCAACACTCCATGCCCCCACCGATCAGCTGTCCCTTCAGCCTTCAGTATCGGTACGAGGACTCTGAACAATGCTGGTAGCAAAGGCTTGTTGAAATTGTAGTGGTCATTCCAGGTTACTGCAGCTGAACTCCCATTCAAGTCAATGGAACCCGGCACAACCACTACGCTTTGAACGGAGCCATGCTACTATCTTCTATTGCTAACACCTATGCAATTCTTTATTTCCTGGTCCTTCTCAAGTGTGCATTGATCTTACTGTCTTGAAACGGTTATGTTTATGTAATATGCCTGGTTCACCAGCAGGTGGCAGTGTAATGGCAGACAGATACTTAGATAGAATGGAACTCACCATTCCATTCCCCTCCCTTTAGGCAGCAGTGGGCCTGCCCTGCTTCCTACCAGAAGGGAGGGGTTGTAATTCTATTTAATTCCAGTTTAGACTCCATATTGGAGCTGAGAAGAAAAGAAAGATATTACAGCCAGAGCCAGAGATATTACAATTGTCTGGAGCAGGAGCCACAAAAGGGAAGTAGCTTGTAGAGCACCCAGACTCCATGCTAATTTACTTCACTGAGTGTCAGGAGGGGGATAACAGCCCAAGACACCCCAATCCAAGGATACCAGAACCGACCGAAAGTCCAGCAACCAGACCCAAGCAGAGTTTAGCACAGCAGAGAGAAAGAAAGCAGAGTTATTAAGCAAGCCTGTCAACCCAGCAGAGAAAGAGAGAAAGCACAGTTACCAAGTTTGCCTGCCAGTTTATTCCAAAGCCTGCTTGAACCAAGAGAAAGAATGTATGTAAGAAAAGCCTGAATATTGTCTGGAATAAAGCTTACCCAAGTAAAGCTGCTATTAAGTTTATCAAGGTTTGGACTCAGGTTATTCTTCATCCCCTAACGCAACTATTCCCCTTTATTTGCTTCGGAGCCTAAGCCTCGGGTCCCACTGTATCCATGTAGGAGCACCGTGACACATAGAGACTATAAAGGGCCACTCCACACCACTCAGCATTCCACTAAACCTGGGATGTGATAGGGTGGGTGGCGCGTTGCAGGTGGAGAGAACAGCTGATTAGTGGACCCCACTGTTCAGATATTGATTGCCTATCCTGAGGACAGGTCATCAATATAAGGAGCCCACAAAACACCTTTAGGTTATGTCTCTGATGTACATAGCAACTCCCATTGGTGGCAAAAATCTTAAAAAGGTTCTCTTTCTTCAGCAAATGTATCCAGTGGTTACGACCACCTTGCAATCCAGAAGTGGTGGCTGTACTTGCACACTATAGGAAGAAGTGCTGGCCTCTCTGGTTGCTGGAAATGTGGGACTGCACATAGGCATGCATGAATCACTTTGTTGCAAAGAGCATTTCTTTGTAAGTAGTGGGTGCAATGACAGGGAGCAATAGCAATGTTCCCTGTCATTTTATCCCTCAGATGCCGCGTTCATAGCTGATCGTGGCATCTTACAATATTACAGTGTAAAATAAAAAATATTAATAAAATCATACTTATTCTCATCCATTGATTGATCCGCCGTCATCTTGATGAAGATCCAGCGTGAAATCTCGCATGGCCCATGATGAAGTCACGGCCAACGCGGTGACGTCACACATCACCGCGCACAGGATTTCACATTGGATCTTCAATAAAGATGGCAGCAGCCAGCTCATTGTGCTCAAACAGAGGAGGTAAGTATGATTTTTTTTTTTAAATACCATTCAGGGAAAATTGATTCGTTACCATGAAGCACGAGAAAATTCGGCTTCATGGCAAATTGAATTTTCCCTGAAATTGGGATCGAATTCCACTTTGATTCGATTTGCTCAACAATAATTATTAATACGATAAAAATGTGGTATTTTTTCGGTTATGCCAGGTACCTGCTTCTTTCAATGCGTTCTGGAGCTCAGGAGCACTAATGGTTCCGCTCTTGTCAGTATCTGATGACTGGAAAAATTTCTAAAAACAAAAGTAGATAGAATCATATCCAGCATTAGGTGTTGTATTCTATAAACAGTGAACATTCCTTACTGGTAATAATTACCATGTAGTTTTCCACCTTCAGCCACATATATTTGAATTCATCCGTGCTCAGTGTCCCTGTATTGTCCAGCTGAAGAGGCCACAGTCAAGGTTTTTTGCCAGTTTTTTTTTGTCCTTGTGCTCTTGCCCCAATTTGCTTGTCAGCACCAATTGAAAGAACAAGCCCTGACCAGGATCACAACAACATGGGGAAGGAGGATGGAGCCAAACTTAGCTGTGACTCCACCTCTCCCATAATTATGCTATCTATGTAATATGAACATAGTAAACTCTAGTTGTGGCTGCAAGGAAAATGTGGGCGAGCAAGACAAACAACCCGAGCACACAAGTCCTTCTACCAAAGCATGGTTAAAGAAGAAGAATAGAAATAGAAAAGTTGTGGAAGGACCTGAAGCGAGTTATGGAAGGACCTGAAGCAAGCAGTTCATGAGTGGAAACCCACCAACCAGACGAAGTTGTTCTGTACGGAGGAATGGGCTGAAATTCCTCCAAGCCGATATGCAGGACTAATCATAAATTACTGGGAATGTTTAGTTGCAGTTATTGCTCCACTAGGGTCTCACAGCAGATTCTGAGAACAAGGGTTCACATACTTTTGCCACTCACAGAAATGTGATATTGGATTAATTTTCTTAATAAGTAAATGGCCAAGTCTAATATTTTTCTACTCATTTGTTTATCCGTATTAGAGATGAGCGAATCATTCAAAAAACTATTCGCCGAACATTCGGCGAACTTTTCTAAGATTCGTATATTCGACAAATAGATTCGTTGAATTTGTGTACAAAATATACGTTATTATGTGGCTATTAGCGAACATTCGCGCACTAATAACGAACGTTCAGTTAAAAAAGATACGCAACGCTTTTGAACACGTACGCATGAGCGTACAATTTGCGTACGAATCCTCAGCATACTATTGTCTAGCGATTACGCAATACGCAGGCACGCACGAGTTGAGAGGCCGCGGCGTGCGCTCCTCAGAGGCAGAGCTAATTTTTGAAAATGGCATCCAGGCGATCCTCATCATTTAGCTCTGCAAAGCTAAAATACATGATCTAGCTGATGGACCGGAAGGATTACGATGGCACACACCGCCATCTGAACCAGCATAAAAATGAGGTGATCCAGCAGGTATATTTTGCGCCTTGGTGGGTTAGCCTGGTGGAACAACTGCCAAGTATGTCGAATATTACAAGTAGAAGCTGCGGCTACAGGTCCTTTGGCACTTCTGCCCTGTGCCACCTTCTCCTTTTTTTTAGAGCTCGAGGTCTGGATGGAACTGGACCCCTTTTGCTTATCCATTCCAGACATTTGTCACTTTACTCTGTGGCCTTGCAGCTGCTCTTTGTCTTTGTCCCTGTCTCTCCCTGTCTTTCCCTATCTCTCCCGGTCTCTCTCTCCCTGCCTGATTAATTACTAGCCCTGAACTGGCCCTGCACTGGCCCTGCAGTATCCCTGATATGTGTAATATGGATTCCCAGAGCAATTACACTCCAATTTTAATAAAACAGGTCTCAGAGTCTCAGAACTTCACACACAGTGCTTCTGCTCGTCTCAGCAGTCGCAGCAGAAGTGATGCGTCGATGGCTTACCGAGCCTGAGCCAATCAGAGCAAGCCCTGCCCACTAGGTCAGGTGACCGCTTTCTTCCCGGACTTTTGCACACGATAAACGAACGAACAGTAAAAGTTCGCTAATGAATTGAATTCGTACGCAACAGCGTATAGAGTAATACGCAGCAAGAGCGTATAATTTATAGGACAAACTACGTAGCGAATGCGTACAAAGCCGAAGCGAATCACCTAATATTCGGATTCGCTTCGCAGCTGAAAATTTCTAAGATTCGATACGAATCAATGAATCGGCGAATCGCTTCGCTTATCTCTAATCCGTATTACTTTTAGAACTTGTGTGAAAAACTGATGTGGTCAAATTTATGCAGAAATATAGAAAAGTCTGAAGAGTTCACAAACGTTCAAGCACGTTACATATACACGTTACATATGATATGAGAGAGAACCTAGTACAGAGAGAGTGTGCGTTTCTTAGCAATATATATGCATTGTCTAAGGGGTAATATTTTTCATTATGGAGAGCCTGTGGTAAGCAGAGTACACGTGCGCAGTATTGTAGAACAGGTGAATCGCCTGGTATGCAAGAACGTGTCCACAGTATTTTAGGCCAGACAATGCCCCTCTAGGTTTCAAATTAGCTTTCCTAAACCTATCTGGTGCCGGCAGATGTTAGACATGATAATTTGCACATATTTTACCCAGAAATCCAGGGGAACGTTGTCTAGCCTACGATAGTTGTCATGCGTATTAACTGGTCTTCATAATAAAAAATAGTTCCCACCCAGAGTGGGAGGATGTTGTGAGGGGCTTTTTCTTCACCATGAAAAGGATTATGTGATCATACAACACTGATGTTTTCTATGGACGTCCAAGCCTTTTGGAGTTCCCTAGCTCACCATTGTGCTTTTTTTTCTTTTTATCAGAATGTACCAAAGCTTGGCCACTCCTAACATTTCCACTATCTCCCTAATGGATTTTTCTCAGCTGATTGATGGTCTGTTTCACTTTCATTGAGAGCTTATTTGGCCACTTGTTGTGGGTTCACAGCAACAGCTTCCAAATGCAGCTGCCACACCTGGAACCAACTCCAGACCTTTTACTTGCTTAATTCATTATGGATTAAAAAATGCAGCCCATTGAACAGATTTTGAGATTGTCCAACTACCTTTTGGTCCCTTGAAAAAGAGGCAGTTACAAATTGAAGAGTTGTAATTCCTAAACCCTTCCTCCAGTTTTAAGGTGAGTACTCTCAAATTAAAGCTGAGAGTCTGCACATTAAGCCCATATTGATTATATAACTGTATCTTGAATATGTTTTTGTAATCGGCTAAAATGGCAAAACTTGTGTCACTGTCCAAATATTTCTGGACCTAATTGTATATGAGATAGATAGATAGATAGAATTTCAGATAAACCAACATTGGTGCATACAGTAGTTACAAAGGATACATCCATCAGTTTGATTAGTTGTCGAGTTGTTTCCATACTGAATCCGTCTAACTTGATCTCAGGATCTGCACACAGACACATTATATCACTGTACATATATATTAAACAGATTTTTTGTATACCTTATGATTTATGCCATTATTTAACAAGGGGTCACTTGTCTCTACTTCTTGGCCCTGGACTCAACACACATAAAATGGCTTGGGCGACCAAGCATTGGCCGAGAGCTCGGACAGTCCTGGACACCCTGTTACTGGACATACAGAGCTCAAATAGCAGTGATGGTATATTTTAGTTTGTCTAACATCAGTGCATTATATTCTCTCTCTACTTATGGTGCAGGCTAAAGATGGCCATGACCGGCAGTGGTCTCTTCGGACACAAATGTGTCATCAGCACAGTCCTGTTGGTGGGGACACAATGAGATTGGTTGCCAGTTTCTTAGGTCCATACAAATATGCACTTGCCTTTCCAGTGAAAGTAATTCAACTCAATATTTAAACATGCCAGTAAGATTGCAAATCACAGCAAAACCACTGGGTGGCCACATATAGACACACATAAGCAGTTGCGTTTCCCCGTTTTGGTATCTCTGAACTTACATGTTGCTAACATCTTCTTCAGAAGATCCTTTACTTCAGTTTCATTGAATTCACCTTTCTTTAACTACAGAACACACAGATATATATGATAGATAGCTAGATAGATAGGGCTAGATAGCTAGATAGATAGGGCTAGATAGCTAGATAGATAGGGCTAGATAGCTAGATAGATAGGGCTAGATAGCTAGATAGATAGGGCTAGATAGCTAGATAGATAGGGATAGATAGCTAGATAGATAGATAGATAGATAGATAGATAGATAGATAGATAGATAGATAGATAGATAAAAAGTTAGGAATACTTGGCTCGAGGGTGAAATTTCAGTACTTTTTACACAACTTGCTGTTCTCTAACAAGGAGCTTAATGGCAAAATTCACAACAGGTGTTTGATCCATGAATCGCTCAATAAATTTCCTGGTTCAATAAGAATTGGTGTTTAAACAGTCCTCCTCATCATGCTGTTCACATTTTGACATCATGAGACTAAGACGACACCTAACTATTGATCAACAGTACCTCGCCATTGCAACAAAGATACAGAGAGACAGGAGGAGTCACAGAAAGGCATCGAAGTGGACGTCCTTTGGCCACATGGCACAATGATGACTGCTTCATTGTGAATGATGCCCTGCGGAACCAGATGATGAATGCCACACAACTCCAGGCACATCTAAGAGAGGTGAGAGGCATCCAAGTATTACACCAGACCATTCAAAACCGTTTACATCAGAGTGGTCTGTGTGCTAAATGACCTGCAAGAGTATCTGACCACACCGCCAGGCACAGGTGTCATTGTCTTGCATGGGCCAGGGAGCAGCTACGCTGGACAAGGAACCAGTGGGCCTGAGTGCTGTTCACTGATGAAAGTTGATTCACGCTGAGCAGGAATTATGGCCACCAATGATGTTTGAGACGTCAAGGAGAGCGCTATGCATCAGAGACTGTTGTCACCAGACAAGCCTTCGGTGGTGGTGGTGGTGGTGTTACAGTGTGGGCAGTTGTGTCTAGTCAATACAGAACTGCCCTACACTTTGTGAATGGTCCAGTGACAAGCCTGTACAGTCATGGCCAAAAGTTTTGAGAATGATGCAAATATTAATTTTTACAAAGTCTACTGCTTCAGTTTTTATAATGGCAATTTGCATATACTCCAGAATGATATAAAGAGTGATCAGCTTAACAGCAATTACTTGCAAAGTCAATATTTGCCTAGAAAATGAACTTTATCCCCCAAAACACATTTCAACATCATTGCAGCCCTGCCTTAAAAGGACCAGCTAACATCGTTTCAGTGATTGCTCCATTAACACAGGTGTGGGTGTTGATGAGGACAGGGCTGGAGATCAATCTGTCATGATTAAGTAAGAATGACACCACTGGACACTTTAAAAGGAGGCTGGTGCTTGGCATCATTGTTTCTCTTCTGTTAACCATGGTTATCTCTAAAGAAACACGTGCAGTCATCATTGCACTGCACAAAAATGGCCTAACAGGGAAGAGTATCGCAGCTAGAAAGATTGCACCTCAGTCAACAATCTATCGCATCATCAAGAACTTCAAGGAGAGAGGTTCCATTGTTGCCAAAAAGGCTCCAGGGCGCCCAAGAAAGACCAGCAAGCGCCAGGACCGTCTCTTAAAAGTGTTTCAGCTGCGGGATCGGGCTACCAGCAGTGCAGAGCTTGCTCAGGAATGGCAGCAGGCAGGTGTGAGTGCATCTGCACGCACTGTGAGGCGGAGACTCTTGGAGCAAGGCCTGGTCTCAAGGAGGGCAGCAAAGAAGCCACTTCTCTCCAGAAAAAACATCAGGGACAGACTGATATTCTGCAAAAGGTACAAGGAGTGGACTGCTGAGGACTGGGGTAAAGTCATTTTCTCTGATGAATCCCCTTTCCGATTGTTTGGGACATCTGGAAAACAGCTTATTCGGAGAAGACGAGGTGAGCGCTACCACCAGTCTTGTCTCTTGCCAACTGTAAAGCATCCTGAAACCATTCATGTGTGGGGTTGCTTCTCAGCCAAGGGAATCGGCTCTCTCACAGTCTTGCCTAAAAACACAGCCATGAATAAAGAATGGTACCAGAATGTCCTCCGAGAGCAACTTCTCCCAACCGTCCAAGAGCAGTTTGGCGATCAACAATGCCTTTTCCAGCATGATGGAGCACCTTGCCATAAAGCAAAGGTGATAACTAAATGGCTCAGGGAACAAAACATAGAGATTTTGGGTCCATGGCCTGGAAACTCCCCAGATCTTAATCCCATTGAGAACTTGTGGTCAATCATCAAGAGACGGGTGGACAAACAAAAACCTACAAATTCTGACAAAATGCAAGCATTGATTGTGCAAGAATGGACGGCTATCAGTCAGGATTTGGTCCAGAAGTTGATTGAGAGCATGCCAGGGAGAATTGCAGAGGTCCTGAAGAAGAAGGGTCAACACTGCAAATATTGACTTGCTGCATTAACTCATTCTAACTGTCAATATAAGCTTTTGTTACTCATAATATGATTACAATTATATTTCTGTATGTGATAAAAACATCTGACAAACACACATAAAAACCAGAGGGCAGCAGATCATGTGAAAATATAATATTTGTATCATTCTCAAAACTTTTGGCCATGACTGTACTACTTGAATAACATCATTAATCCAGTCATTGTGCCTCTGCATGAACAACACATGCCTAATTTCATCTTCATGGACGACAATGCGCCAGCTCATCAAGATTGCATCATTAGGGAACGGCTGCTGGAAACTTGGGGACCTCAAATAGAGAGGCCTGCACTTTCTCCAGACCTGAATCCCATTGAAAACCTATGGGATCAGCTAAATCACCGTGTAGAGGCTCGTAACTCTGTACCCCAGAATCTCAACGACCTGAGGGCCACCATTCAGGAAGACAAGTTAATGAGACACTGACATTGTTGTGGGGGATACCCAGCACTGGTGTTGGATTTTGTTTCAATAATTTGTTTAAGATGAGGAAATCACCATTGTATGCTTCTAGTTAAAGTAGAACTCCCAGCAACATTTTTATTCTCTGACCTTCTAAAGAGTGATGTCATGTGACCAACTCTCCAATCTCCAAATGACCCAGGACAGGAAGTCAGTAACTTCTTTATTCATTCCTATGAGACTGAAATTGAGGCTGCCATAGGAATACATAGATAAACTGACTTCCTGTCCACACATAAGATACTGTGTCAGTTGGAGAGTCTGATTGCTGGTCACATGACACAGCTGAGAAGCAGAAGTGAGGAGATAACTCACAAATACAGACACTGGTAAGAAAATGACATTCACTACAGATTACATCATGTACCTTTCTAGCAGGTCAGAGATTAACATTTTTTGTGAAAGTTCTTCTTTAAATGCCCTACTTTTATGATATAATATCACTGCAGTGTGAACTTTTTACATTTTCCATAATTTTCACCCAAATGCCAAATATCCCTACCACCCTTGAGTAGTGTAGATAGATATTTATAAGATAGATAGATAGATAGATATGAGATAGATGAGATCGATAAATAATAGATAGATAGATAGATAGATAGATAGATAGATAGATAGATAGATACCTCATCTTTCACAATTTCAAACTTAGACTCTGTGTCTGGAGTAATGACAGGCTGGAAATTGATTAGAAAATATTCAGAATTTATTTTCATACATGCCAAAATTGCAAATGGTAAATTACAGGCAAGTTTACCCCACTCCCCCAAGGAATTTCCCTAAACCATGCGGAACCACCCATAAGCACCACCCATTTTCGATCTGGGACAGCCCAAATTTGCAAGGACTGTTTTGCTAAAAATTGCAAGAAACCCAACTAAAGTCGCTGGTGTGCCTGCTCTGGGGAACCGGGGGGGAGGGGGGCCCGGAACCAAACAACTTCTCTTCCCCACATAAAATCACTGCATTTTCAAGCAACTGCCATTAGGGGGAGCTCAGTGCAAAGAAATAATGACAACTTCCATGGTAATTGTACAAATTCCTTTGCACTAAGCTCCCCCTAGTGGTGGCTGCAGGCAGCCATCTAGCATTGTAATAGATGGAAAGCAGGAGACTTATCAATGTATTTTTGCCAGTTGTCTGGTTTAAATACATTGAGAAATATGGCGCTCACAATGAATGCCATTTTTATGAAGCAACCGTTCCACTTTTAGCTGCATAAAAGATAAAGTAGTTGAGGCTAAAGGCATTTTTTAATTACAGTTTGTATATTTCTTCCAATTCATAAAAAAGTATACAATTGGCAGAAATCTGAGGTGTCACACTTTGCAGTGCCTCACAAACATGTACTCAGAAATTGAATGGGGTAGGGGGGCCTATCCTAATTATTTCCATGGGGCCCAATAAAATTTACGTACGCACCTGCCTCCAGCATCTCCTTACTGACCCGCTTTGTAGTTGGTAAATTTGGGATAAATAGGCCTTGCCCCCGAGGAACACCTCCAAACCAACCTACATAAGCCCCACCCATTTTCGTCCCAGAACACTGCCTCTGAAAATTAGGGACAGTCCCTGCGAATTTGGGACTGCTGGCAACTAGAGCATCTCCTGTAACATTATCCTGTGCAAACTGCACAAGGGAAACCAGATTATGTCTTTCATGTCCCACCCTATATATATATATATATATATATATATATATATATATATATATTGAACACCATGCAATCATTTTATACTTCTCCCGCTAATACAGTATAATGTTATCAGGCCCAAACCGGAAAGAAATGTATATATTACCTCATATATATCAGCGTTCACACTGCCACCTGCTTCCCTAGAGCAAAACAAACGTAAGTGAGAATCATAGATAATGTTTCTCCTGTTCAGGCAAATGGACATCATAGAGTGGGGGAGACATTAAAGACTATGGGGCAATTTTTTTAAAATTATTGCATTGTACTCATTTAGAGCTAAATTGTCTGTATTAAAAAATTTGGAGCCCATTTCTCTGTACAAGGCTGAGATTCTCTAGTAGCACGATCTGAATTTTCACTCTGTTCCGTCAGGCAGCTCAGCTGACGGCTCCTTATCTCTGATTTCAGACATTATAAACACTCATTATAGCTCAATTCTTTTCCTCTCTAGTAATAGTCCTTATTGCTATTACAGCAGTATGTAACAGGTATTGCTAGATGAACGATGCTTAGGTTTTACTCTAAGGATCCTGTATGAACTGGAGGAATTGTGTAAAATGCACACTTTACTACTATTAGCATGTTTAGTGTGACTAATCTGATGCTTTGATCCAGACATTGAGAAATATCTGGATTGTGGTGTGAAATTAAAATGTCCTAATTAAGCGCAGAGGGGATTAGATGGTCGAGAGATCGATTTCTCACTTTTTTATGATGCCGGACTTAAAGTAGAACTCCTGCAAAAAATTTTATTGTCTGACCTGTTAGAAAGGTACATGATGTAATCTGTAGTGAAGGTAATTTTTTTTAACAGTATCTGTATCTGTGAGTTATCCCTTCTCTTCTAATTGTAGCTGGGTCATGTGACCAACTCCCTGACCTCCAACTGACACAGGACAGGAATTCAGTTACTTCTCTATTCATTCCTATCATACTGAGTTCCATAGGAACGCATAGACAAATAAACTTCCTGTCCACACATAAGATGCTGTGTCAGTTTGTGGGTCTGATTGCTGGTCACATGACACAGATGAGAAACATCAGGGAGATATAACTCACAAATACAGACACTGGTAAGAAAATTACATTCACTACAGATTACATCATGTACCTTTCTTGCAGGTCATAGAATACATTTTTTTGCGGGAGTTCTTCTTTAATAAAGCCCTGTGTTGGATCCACCAGGTGCCTTCCATCAATTTGGACCCTACTACAATAAGGGGCATCTTTTAGTATTTTTTCCAGGGCCACTTTCGGTTCCCAGTCCACTCCTGTATAGGGGTATCCCAAAGCAATAACAATGCTTCAGGATTCCCCCCTTATCATCATAGAGTAAAGGTAGAGACTCCTAAGCGGAGGTAAAGTACAGGCCACGGCGGTGGTCTACCGGTCAGGAGGCAACCCTACAGAGAAATAAGCACAACCGTGCCATACTTACCAACATTTAGAAACATTTAAAGGGGTTCACCAAGACTTTCATATTGATGGCCTATCCTTAGAAGCGGTCATCTTCATCAGATTGGCGAGGGCCTGAGGGCCAGCACTCCTACCAATCAGCTGTCTTGCAGTAACTCCAACGAAAGAAATAGACATGAAGTCAATGGGAGCAGTGCTGTAGTAGCAAACTCCAACCACTACTATGTTGACAGTGCTGTATAGCTCCAACACTGACTTTCTTCGACAGAGCTACAAAGACCAGCTAATCACCAGGGGGTACAGGTTGCTGGACCCCTGCTTATTTGCTAATGATGGCCCATCCTACAGGATAGGCCATCTCTTAAAAAAACCTAGACAACCCATCTAAATTACAAGAGTAGCATACCAACTGGAGTGATTCCAAAGTAATATAAATCGTTTCTGTACACAGTACTCACTGTCCTTCAGTTGGTTTCTCAGTGAAAACACGGAGGTAGAAATCAGCTTCACAATCTGCATAATAAGTCGCTGCCACGATGACATAATCCCCTGGAACAAGCTCGTATCGACCTGATACGTCACGCATATCTTGAAAATCATCGAAACCTGCCACGTACTTATTGTTTTTGAAAAACATCTTCCCCAGAGGAAATCTGTCTGAAGGTTTAACCTGTTATATAGAGACCAAAGTGGAATATACAGTAACAAATTAGCATCAGTTATCATTCTGTATATAGTGCAAGAGTAAAGCAGTATCTGCAGAGTAATGGGGAATCTGAAAATAGTTTTTTTCTTATGTTATGTAATGTTATGCTATGCTATGTAACCCTCCCACCTTTGTAGGAGGTTAGGTGTGGACTGGCTCCATCCTAGCTGTAGTCAGTAATAGAGAGAGTTTGGAAGTGACAGGAAGCTGTGCCTTGTGCTCCCTCTTTTTACCCACAAAAACCTAGAGAGACTCGCCAATCTCTGCATAATCTACAGAAGCAGAGAAAGAAAAAGACAAAGGAGAAAACTAGAGGACCTAAAGTCTACTTGGCTGAGCATTGGCATCAGTAAGGTAACCTGCTACTAAAAGCTGTTAAGACTTTGCTGCAGTGAGGGGAACTCTTAAGACACCCTTCATACCTGGACACATCCTGGCCAGTCATATCTCAAAAAACTTGTATCCCTCTGTCTTAACTGTTTTTCTAGCTGTTTCTAGCTGGTACTTTTACTTTCACTGTGAGCCTGCCATCTAATAAACCTTATCTCTAATTTACTAAGAGGTCATAAACACTTATTTAAGCCACATTCTTATCAGTAAGATAAGAACTGAGCTATAATAAGTGTTTATAATGTCAGAGAGAAGAGATAAGGAGCCCGTCTGCTCTCGGTCTGATGGAAAAGACAGAAAATCCACAGGCTGCTGCTAGAGAATCTCAGCTCTGTACACAAAAAAGCGTTCCATATTTTTAATGAAGACCAAGGGAAAAAAATATTTCTAGATCAAAATTAGTACAATGCAATAATAAAAAATTGCCCTCTATAACCTTTAAAAATAATAATAATAATAATAATAATAATAATAAAATGTCATCAAACAACCTACCTCATATATATAGAAACCAATGTGAAAGTCGTGCACTCCCTTTTCTCTTATCTTCCTTCGATTCTTCTGTGTCAGAGACACAACGACAGTGCACTTCTTATTGGCATCACCGTCTGGAGCCTTCAATGTGATCCGGAACTGAGGGTTGATCCAAAATGTCTCTGTGCATAAAAGAAAGTTAAAAGAGAAGGGTAATAAAATCTGAAGAGTATATTAGAGTAGTATAGTAGTAATAGAGGATGTTATTTCGCATACCAGAGGTATATACTTCTCTGTGTATCATTGACCACTTTTTACAATCTTTTACCACTTTTTACAATCTCAAAATTGCACCCCTGAAAAGCCAATCTCAGCTCTAAGGCTTCTCCATTAAGGAGATTCAGCTGCCCTATCCGGCACAATTGGCAGCTGTCGGCTGGGCAAAAAAAAAGATTTCTTGATTAAAAATATCCTGTTAATTGTATACAGCTCCCGTGCTGAGGAATTCCTGGTGCGGTGAGTCGCCTACTTCTGATGCTGTAATGTCTTCTCTCCTTCTCAGAAGAAAAGCTTAGCAAGTGCATTGACAGTAGCACCGTCTCACTCTCTTGTTGCTTACCTCAGAGACGCAGAGAAGATGACGCACCTTCAGCAGCAGCCAACTAACCACAGCAGATAGAGAGAGGAGAAAGAAGCCAGGCTCAGCATGCATGTCCACCTCAGCCTATTTACTGAGGTGGACACAACGAGGCTGTTCAATAGAAACAGCAGGTGGCGCTATACTAACATTATCTAGAATATTTGCATAGATAAGTGTAAATACAAAAATATTTAACCCTTTGTTGACCACTCATATGACTTTTTATGGCGGTCACTAAGGGGCCTTAGGCTGGGATGCCTTTTTTTTTATGGTGGCCCAGTCTATGAGGGGGCTCGGCTCCCACACAAGAGCCACACTCATGCTCTAACAGCCTGGACCAGCAGGAGTGCCGATCTGGGTTCTTTAACACTTTGCATGCTGCTGGCAATGGCACCCGCAGCATGTAAAGTGCTGACAGAGGGAGCGGACTCCCTCTATCTCCAATCAGCACCCCGCACGTGCGATCACGGGGTGCCGATGTGTGTAAAGGCTGGCTGGGGTCTGATGTAGGCCCCAAGTCAGCCTTGAGTATTTTTAGGGTGGTGGTGAAAAAAAAACAACAAAATAAAAAGAACTGACTGTGATGGTAAAGGGTTGGGTGTGGTGCATAATCATCTGGGAATGTAGAGTAGGCATCTATGTAATGTATGATGGGGGCAGGCATGGTTCAGAAGGACGCAAGTTCTTACTGCGATTTATGTACCCTCCGGCATTTATTCTCTTCTTCCAGGTTCCATTGAAATCTGTGAGGCACCACTTGTAGTCGTCACCACAGCACACCTCGCTCAGGTGGATGTTACAGATCTCAATTCGTTCAAACTCTTTCAGATAGTCTGGAAAGGACATCCTGTAAGCAAGGCAAACTATATTTTACAGATTTGTCAGATTTTCCAAAGTTCAGAAGGTTTAGTGTGAAAATGATGTGAAGTATTTTTGTTTCTTTGCTTCTAATCGTTTCCTATGTACTCATTTCAGATATATTTCTTATATTTGTATGCAGAAGCATCTCTCGCTTTGGCAGACCTGTCAAGTCCTGCATGACACAGACAACCCATTGATATGCATGGGCACTGTGTAATGCTTCAACCTCCCTGTGGTGGCGCTGCAGGGAAACTGAATACTTACTAGAAGATTTCCCCACAGATTACAGTTGATCACTGGAGGTCCCATCAGGAGGACACTTTGTGATCACTGTATTGTTAATGAACCCTTCCAAGAATTAGGAGTTGTCCAAAGTCTAAACCTTCTTTAAAAAGCAGCTCCAATACACTTACCTGTTAGGCGCTGCTTAAAGGGGTTCCCCGGGAATTAAGAAACTGAAAATACGTATATATTACTTTATTATAAATATTTTCTCAAATACGTTTCATTAGTTATAATGGCTCGTTTTGTCTGGGGAGCAATCATCAGGAGAAACAAAATGGCTGCTGTCCCATTAGTTCACACAGAACCTGTCCTAATCACACAGCAGGACAAGTTACTTCACAGCACTGAGGTAAAGAGATGCCTCATCCTTCTCTCTGCTCTACTTGATCCTGAATACAGGTAAATCTATGTGGGAATAGAGAAGATGAGGAGACATGAAAGGAGGGTGAGGTGTGGCACTTAGGTATGCAGTCTCCTTTACCATAGCAACACATTACCACAGTCTGTCCTGTCCAACCTCTTTGTACTTCATGTCTCCTCATGAACTAAATTCCACAGAGATTCATCTAAAGTTCTTATCTGTATTTGGGATCATCATCCTTGACAAGTAGGAAAGGAGGATAAGGCAGCTCTTCACCTCAGTGTTGTGAAGTAACTTGCCCTCCTGTGTGATTAGGACAGGTTTTGCATGTGCTAATAGGACAGCGGCCATTTTATTTCCCCTGTTGATTGCTCCCCAGACAAAACGAGCCATTATAAATAATGAAAGGTAATTGAGAATATATTTATAATAAAGTAATATTTAAGTATTTTCATTTTCTTAAAGGGGTTGTCCCACGAAAAATATTCTACAGTTTTCAAACCAGCACCTGGATCTGAATACTTTTCTAATTGCATGTAATTAAAAATTTTGTATAGCTACTGAGTTATTCAATAAAATGTATCTGTATAGGACCACTTAATTTCTTATTTCTTTGACCTATTCACTGAGAAGGCCACACATGCTCAGTTTCAACTTTTAACTGCCTCCTGAGCTGTGATAGGGAGAGCATGGACACGCCTCCTCAGCTGCAGCAGAAAAGACACTCCCCTTGAGCTGTCAGCTTGATATAAATCTAGCAGACAATGAATGAGGAGATCTCTGGATCCATGTGAGGTACAGGGCTGGTTCTAGCTTTGTTAGAAAGAGGTTGTCATTTACTATATGATGTCTGATTTTCATTTTTTACATTATTCGTGGGATAACCCCTTTAATTCCTGAAGAACCCCTTTAAGACAGCAGCTGTTTATGGATGCAACTGGTAAGACACTGTATAAGGGGGCAACGGGCAGGTACTGTTTGTGGGGCAGACTGTTTTATGCAATCTGACAACTCACCAAACCTCTCCATCATCCTTCTTAATGTTGAGTTTTGCTTTTACTTCATCATCCACCATGTCCCACTCTGGAGCGCTGAAAGGAAGAGAGAAACAAATTGAAAATCTGGAAATTTACTTTCAGACATTGGTTTACACAGACTAAGGTCCAGTGAATGAGCACCTTCAGATGACTAGTATACTCAAACAGGTCATTGGATAAAGGTGGTCCTACACATTGAATGGTTAGGCTGGCAGCCATCTTTACAGACCTTCCATGAAGATGCATGCTTGGCTCAGTCTGCAAATTAATTCAGTTGGGGACAACACACCAACATTAATTCAGTAAGGGACAAAAGGCCCAGACTTAGGTCTACTAGTCACATATGGAATAACTGCCCATGACTCCTCAGCAGAGGGTGGTATTAACATTACTCACACAGGTGTGGCCAGCTGAGAGCAGGGTGCTGATGAAGATCTGAGACAGTCCCAGCTGCTGGACCCCTACAACTTATGTTCAAGTCTAAATGACGTGGCATACCATGTGCCATTTATAATACTGGTGTCTTCTTATATGACAGATTCGCCTTTGGGCTCCCTTAGGCACCCAGGTCCTGGTGCTACTTCTACTTTTGCACCACTGATAGTGATGTCCCTGCTATCACCTTCATGCTATACCTCTTTTTTATTTTATTTTACAGTATACGCATGTATAAATGTCACATTAAGGTCATAGGCAAACTGGTTTGTGGCTTCATAAATTGTAAGGTTTTTTTTTTTTCTTTATTCTGAGCCATAACTTGAAGTTCATCAACCCCATCAGGTGAGGGGGGTGTCGTATACAGTAAGTTGTCTTCTACACTTCTGCTTTTGGGATGACACTTTTATTGAAATAATAAAGACACTTGATAATGATAAGAATTCTGCTTAACCGTTATGCCCTAGCCCTCTCTGGAGCTTAGGTTGTGGGCTGGCCCCTCCCCCCTAGTTCCAGAAGCTTCTTGGTGTGCTAGGAGTAGGGAGTGTGAGGTTGAGCCTGGAGAAGGTAAGGAGCAGTGAATATGTGCTCCTCTTCTCAGGCATTCAGCTTCAATGAGGTACATACCTTATGGGAATAAAAGGTTAAGGAACAAGAAAAAACCAATGTGGATAAACAGAACTGTAAAGAAAGCAATAAATGATAAACAGAAAGCATTTAAATCACTAAAACAGGAGGGGAGCGAGGAAGCATTGAAAAACTACAAGGAAAAAAAGACAAATAAAAACAGCCAAACTAGAGACCGAGAGATTAATCGCCAAAGAAAGTAAAACTAACCCTAAAATGTTCTTTAATTATATAAATGGTAAAAAGTATAAACCTGAAGGTGTTGGCCCCTTACAGAGTAATGAGGGGGGAGTTGCAGAGAGCGATGAGGAGAAAGCGAAGCTACTAAATATCTTTTTCTCCACTGTATTCACTGAGGAAAATAAACTGTCAGATGAAATGCAGAATATAAAAGTAAATTCCCCATTAAAAGTGCCCTGTCTGACCCAGGAAGAAGTAGAGCTGCGTCTTAAAAAGATTAAAATAGACAAATCGCCAGGACCGGATGGCATACACCCCCGTATCCTAAGAGAATTAAGTAATGTCATCGCCAGACCCTTATTTCTGATATTTAAGGACTCTATACTGACAGGGAGTGTTCCACAGGATTGGCGCATAGCAAATGTGGTGCCAATATTCAAAAAGGGTCCAAAAACAGAGCCTGGGAACTATAGGCCGGTAAGTTTAACATCTGTCGTGGGTAAACTGTTTGAGGGTTTCTAAGAGATGCTATCTTGGAGTACCTCAATGAAAATAAGCAAATAACTCCATATCAGCATGGCTTCATGAGGGATCGGTCATGTCAAACCAATTTAATCAGTTTCTATGAGGAGGTAAGTTCTAGACTGGACCGCAGCGAATCAATGGATGTCGTATATCTGGACTTCTCCAAAGCATTTGACACTGTACCACATAAAAGGTTAGTATATAAGATGAGAATGCTTGGCCTGGGAGAAAATGTCTGTATCTGGGTAAGTAACTGGCTCAGTGATAGAAAACAGAGGGTGGTTATTAATGGTACATACTCAGATTGGGTCACTGTAACTAGTGGGGTACCACAGGGGTCAGTATTGGGCCCTATTCTCTTCAATATATTTATTAATGATCTTGTAGAAGGCTTGCACAGTAAAATATCAATTTTTGCAGATGACACTAAACTGTGTAAAGTAATTAACACAGAGAGGACAGTACACTGCTACAGATGGATCTGGATAGACTGGAGGCTTGGGCAGAGAAGTGGCAGATGAGGTTTAACACTGACAAATGTAAAGTTATGCATATGGGAAGGAATAATGCAAGTCACCAGTACATACTAAATGGTAAAATATTGGGTAACTCTGACATAGAAAAGGACCTAGGAATTTTAGTGAACAGAAATCTAAGCTGCAGAAACCAATGTCAGACAGCTGCTGCCAAGGCCAATAAGATAATGGGCTGCATCAAAAGAGGCATAGATGCCCGTGATGAGAACATAGTCCTGCCACTTTACACATCACTAGTCAGACCACACATGGAGTACTGTGTACAGTTCTGGGCTCCTGTGAACAAGGCAGACATAGCAGAGCTGGAGAGGGTTCAGAGGAGGGCAACTAAAGTAATAACTGGAATGGGTGGACTACAGTACCCAGAAAGATTATCAAAATTAGGGTTATTCACTTTAGAAAAAAGACGACTGAGGGGAGATCTAATAACTATGTATAAATATATCAGAGGTCAGTACAGAGATCTCTCCCACGATCTATTTATCCCCAGGACTGTGACTGTGACGAGGGGACATCCTCTGCGTCTGGAGGAAAGAAGGTTTGTACACAAATATAGAAGAGGATTCTTTACGGTAAGAGCAGTGAGACTATGGAACTCTCTGCCTGAGGAGGTGGTGATGGTAAGTTCACTAAAAGAGTTCAAGAGGGGCCTGGATGTATTTTTGGAGGGTAATAATCTTACAGGTTATAGTTACTAGAGAGGGGTCGTTGATCCAGGGAGTTATTCTGATTGCCTGATTGGAGTCGGGAAGGAATTTTTTTCCCTAAAGTGGGGAAAACTGGCTTCTACCTCACAGGGTTTTTTGCCTTCCTCTGGATCAACTTGTAGGAAAACAGGCCGAACTGGATGGACAGATGTCTTTTTTCGGCCTTATAAACTATGTTACTATGTTACTATGTTACTAATGCTTCTGGAGATTAACAGTTGTTCCATTGCGCAGCTAGATGCATTTCATTCAGAAGCAGGGGATGTCTCCCTTCTACCAGCACTGTACTGCAGTGACTTCACTTCCCTTACTTCCTGCTATGTTTGTTTTCAGCTCTGGAACTCCCATAAGGAGGGATAAAACACACTTACAGAAAGGTTCCTGTGAATTCAAATGCCATGTAGAAGCAGTTGTTTTATCAGGCTCAGCTAGCTCTGACACACTGCCACTTCCTCTCTGCCATCTTCTGATTCTCTGTTACTAGGGACCGATCTTGCCTGACAACAGGCAGTGGATTACACGTTAGGAGAAAGTGAGCCCCCTAGTGGCCATTACGTCATCGTCATCTCTGTCTGCTTTATTACCTGACTGATATCTCTTGACATCTGTTTGTGCAATCATGATTCAGTCTTGCTATTTAGCAATGAGTTTCTACTCCTGTATATTTCTTACCTGCCAGTGTTAATACATGAGTCAAAATATTATTCTTGCGACCATCAAGTTGTCATACAATTCTGCCCTCTTGTGGGCCATTGAGGTATCTGAGCACCGGGAGACACTGTTAGAACCCGGGAAAGCGACTGCTATAAGTCAAGTCCAGTTCTGCAGTCTTGTTAACAATTGGCATTATTACAGTCAGGGGCATAGTTATAGGGGGTGTAGAGGTAGCAGTAGAGGGGCCCAAGCTGAACTCTGGCACCAGGGTCCATGAGCCTTTAGCTACGCCCCTGGTCACAAGATTGGAAGTTTGGTTTCACACCTCAACAAGGGTGAATCTGCAAATGTTCTACATCTGGGAGATCTCAAATCTGACAAAAATTCTTCAGTAGTGCCCTGTTCTCTGTTTAAGGCAGAGAGTTGGCTATGCATGTGTGGTCATTCTTCTTCGGACTCCACTGGAGATAACTAAATAGCCCAGCATTAATAAGCATACACTGAAACCTCTTTGAATGGACCACAAAAATTGCATTGAAATGTGGTCTTCTAGAGCGTCACCTTAAAGAAGAACTCCCGCAAAATTTTTTATCCTCTGACCTGTTCGAAAGGTGCATGATATTATCGGTGATGAATGCAATCTTCTCATCAGAGACTGTAATTCTGAGTTATCCCCTCTCTTCTTATTGTAACTGGGTCATGTGACCAACTCCCTGACCTCCAACTGACCCAGGACAGGAAGCCAGTTACTGCTCTATTCATTCCTATGAGACTGAAAATGAGGCTCCCATAGGAATGCATAGAGAAATAGACTTCCTGTCCACACATAAGATGCTGTGTGAGTTGGTGGGTCTAATTGCTGGTCACATGACACAGATGAGGAACATCAGGGAGATATAACTCAAACATACAGACACTGGAAAGAAAATGACATTCACTACAGATTACATCATGTACATTTCTAGCAGGACATGGAATAAAAAATTTTGCGGGAGTTCTTCTTTAGAAAAGATGTCCAGTAGACATATTATTGGAACAGTATATCTGATTTGGATAAGTTGGTGGTCTTTTTGAGGGGTTTCACTGTATCTATGAAGAATGCAAATTTAAAAAATCTAGACCATACTTATCACTCCAGGGTCCAATCCATTCTGTATAACCCCAAGGATTCCTCAGTCGAATTATCTGTGTCAAAGTTCCATCACAAATGACCTTCAAAGTACACAACATCACATATGAATTAACAAAGAGCTCTCATTACCAAGATCAAAAGGGCTCAAATCAAGTACAGAATATGTTGGAGTTTCCTCACCTCCTCCGCTCCGGTTACAGAGTACATATGTCCTGTAACAATATTCATTTTGGTAATATCTTCTGGAGTAGCCAGCGAGCGCTGCAGATAAAAATTTATAAGATTGACCTTCTCTCCTTCAAGGGAATCTGTCACCAGGAAATTCAATATTTCATGTGCTAGCTCAGCTGAATGTAATGATACGTTTCACTTGGAAACCCGTTGCTTCAATCTCATTGAGGATGGACCCAAGTCACTCCATGCATGGGAAGCAGGAAGGTGCTGCACATCTCGTATCTTCACAGCATAGACAATTGCCTTCAGATGACCCCAAAGATAAAAGTCTAAGGGGGTCAGATTGGAAGACCTTGGGGGCCATTCAACTGGCCCACGACGACCGATCCACTTTCCAGGAAACTGTTCATCTAGGAATGCTCGGACCTGACACCCATAATGTGGTGTATGGGGTACAAAGATAGTGGGGCGATTCTTCATCAGTGAAAACCTCAAGGCCACTGGATATGTGAAATTGCTACATGATGATGTGTTTCCCTCTTTATGCACTGAAGCTGGCACGTTCCCTGAGTTTTTTCAGCAAGATTTTGCACCACCACATTATGGGTGTCAGGTCCGAGCATTCCTAGATGAATAGTTTCCTAGAAAGTGGATTGATCGTCATGGGCCACCTGAAACTACAGATACTGGAAGCCCGTGCAAGCATTTCTTCTGCGGTGTTCCTATCAGTGTGTGAAGAGTGGGAGAAGAGGGTTGCATTGACAATCCAACACAATGGGCAGCACTTTTAACACATTTTATAAGTGGTCAGAAACTTGTAAATAACTCATGAAATAATAAAGTTACGTTAAATCCAAGCACACCATTGTTTTTCTTGTGAAATTCTCAATAAGTTTGATGTGTCAAATGACCCTCTTCCCATTGAAAAAACTAAATTTGGATCCAAAATGGCCGACTTCAAAATGGCCACCATGGTCACCACCCATCTTGAAAAGTTTCCCCCCTCCCATATACTAATGTGCCACAAACAGGAAGTTAATATCACCAACCATTCCTATTTTATTTAGGTGTATCCATATAAATGGCCCACCCTGTATTGTGAAAGAGGCAATAAGGGGGTATAACTACTGTGTGGGGCCACATAGGGAACTGAATGGGATTAGACATGCATTGAGAAGTTAGTGGTGTTGGTTAGTGTAAAAAAAAGTGTGGCGCTGATCTTATCCATCCTTAGGTTTTTTGAAACTTGTAAGCTATTTATTCAAACATCCAGAAAAAAACGAGGAACAACACAATGCAGACTTCTAAGAAAAGGTATTATGTGGTTGATATTTTATAGGAAAGTATTTACTAAAGCAGACATGTCATAAGAGGCCTCAGATTTTCCTCAGGCAAAAGTGTCTCACTGTATCATATCTAGATGAGAAACTCAGGGGCGGAGCAAGATACAGGAATTCTCTCATTGGTGCTCTTTGAACCCTTATGTCATGCTCCGCCCCCTAGGAATAACTCATTCATTCAATAAAACACTGGTAGAAAATACAACTTTCAATAACTTACTGAGCTACTGGCAATCAAGCTATTTTCCGTCAGCGCTCTTTGGATTCTCTGGAATAAATCTGCTGGAGCAGGCTTTGTTAAATATACTTCACCAACGCCTCCAGTGAAATCCACAGTGATTCCACAGCAAAACCAGAAACAAGGGCTTCATACGATCCATTGACCCTGTGGAGAATAATTGTCACTTATTAGGGAACGGTCACACGGTCACATTTCTGCATGTAGTTTTGGAAGCCAAGATCAGGACCTGGTAAAAGGACAGGAAGTATAAACAATTATGACTTGTCCTTTTTTGAATTCCAAAACTGCATGTATAAACCTGAAGGTGTGACCGTACCCTTATGGTGCTCCTCATTTTTTAAGGGCATCTGTCAGCAGTTTTGTACCTATGACACTAGTTGACCTGTTACATGTGCGCTTGGCAGCTGAAGGCATCTGTGTTTGTCCCATGTTCATATATGTCTGCATTGCTGAGAAAAATTATGTTTTAATATATGCAAATTAACCTTTAGGAGCAACGGGGGCATTGTTATTACACCTAGAGGCTCTGCTCTCTCTACAACTGCTGCGCCCTCTGCACTTTGATTGTCAGGACCAAGCCTGGCTGTGATTCTACTAATGTCAATCAAAGGGCAGAGGGCACAACAGTTGCAGAGAGAGCAGGGTACAGGATTAACAAAGGGTTAATTCACATTACGGTTTCTTTGTGAAACTACAGCTCCCAACATGCTGCTGTTAGGGCATTCTGGGAATTGTGCTTTCTGGAGCTGGGCTGTATATGACCTATATAATATTTGTTTATGCGAATTTACATTTGAACTAGTGTTGATCGAGCACCAAATTGTGCTCGGGTGCTCGGGTGGAACTCTTGGTGATGCTCGAGTGCTCTACAGAGCACCCGAGCACAATGTAAGTCAATGGGAGAAGACCAGGCACCCCCTGCTCGGATGAGGGGAGGGTGTCGGGTTCATAGGAAAAGGTCAGATTCGCAAATTCTCCTCTTTCACTCATTAAAGTACGCTAATTAACTGAATTTGTATGCATTAGCGTACAATGCGTAGCATTAGCATACAAATTCGTACGCATTAGCATACTCGAGCATTGCACTCGAGCACACACGGTGTTCGGCCGAACATGCTCGCTGAACACTAATTTGAACTCATCTCTGAT